>KE508221.1:52691-69904 GCA_000441515.1 Elaeis oleifera | reverse complement strand
CCTTGCTTTTCTTTCATTTTATTTTTCTTTCCTGTTTGCTTGAGAGATTTTATCTTGTTTCCATTTTGAGAGATATGATTTCCACTTTCATTAGGATGTGATTTTGTTTTCATTTTATTTTGGTCTATTTAAAGACTCCTATTTTATTAAGGGGCAGCTTTGAATGACAAATTGAAAATCTTAAAGTGTGTTGGTTTTTTCTTTCTCATGATTTTCTTGTTTTCCTTTCACTTTATTTTCCTTGTTTGCTTTCTTGTGTTTTTGGTGCCGCATCAATATCAAAGAGGTGATGTGATATAATTGAGCTACTGAAGATAAATGTGAACAAAATGAGGCCAACAAAATAATTTGGGTTCTTCTTCTTCTTGTTTTTTTTTTGATTTAGGGACGTATGAAATAAAATGGTTTAGGGCAATATGAAAATAAAGAAAGGACCTAAGCAATCATAGAAGCTATCCAACAATTTGAAGAGTCATAAGGTTTAATGAAGGAACCATACCTTACATAAGACAAGATCAATTATCTCAAAGCAATTTGCACAGTGTGCAAAAAGTGATATGACAGCACTCTGATGCCAATTGATGTGGCACCAAAAATACAAGAAAGCAAATAGTAAAGGAAAATAAAGTGAAAGGAAAACAAGAAAATCAACAGAAAAAAAACAACACACTTTAGGATTTTCGATTTGTCATTTAAAACTGCCCCTCAATACAATTGGAGTCTTTAAATAGATTAAAAATAAATAGAAATGAAATCACAATCTAATAAAAGTGAAAATCATATCTCTCAAAATGAAAATAAGATAAAATCTCTCAAATGAAATCATATCCTAATAAAAATAAAATCGTATCTCTCAAAATGAAAATAAGATAAAATCTCTCAAAAATCTTTCAATTATATTATTTAAAATCTCATAATTCTTAAATTATAATGTCTTTGTCTAAAATAAGTGCAGAATTTTCGATTTTCATCACCTTCCTTGCCACCCCAATCATGTTCGGCCTCCTTGAATCCACCACCATTCAGTGCATTGCCATCATGATCAACTTCTCCGCAACCTCCATAGGGAATGTCCTATAATCTTCAATCCACCACCCCCTCACTCTCCTAGAGTGCTACCATGACTTTTAAGGTATCATGTTAGTGATCTCGTGGGACGAAGGATCTCTCCTCATTCCTATCCCAATCTTTGTCGTCCATCATGAACTCCTTTATCCTCTTTGCACCTTCAGGGGTACCATCAATGCAGTCTAGTGTTAGATCTTCGCACTTGGCATCAAGAGCATGAGCTCTGGCTTTGGCTTCAGGAATGATAGGATCATTTGTGAGGAGGTGGAGGAATGAGAGATGAAGACTGATGAGAAGATAGAGCTAGATAGAGCTGTCGTTAGTGGGAACAAGTGCGATTTTTTTATTGGAGGAATGGTTTGGTGGCTTTTATCATGGGCCACTTCTTGTCATCCTCTAAGAGGGCAGTGAGGATGCCAAAGTTCCGCTCTAGGAGGTCCTAGAGAGCATGATATTGGCTGGGGTAAAGATCAAGGATGGTGGTGATGGGGATGCTAATTGCAATTTGGAGGGGGGGGGGTAGGACGAAGCAGTTGAGGAGGTGCTCTATGTCGAGGGATTGTTATCGATGGAAGCTCTCTATGGGGACGGCATCGATAATGCACTTGCGGTGGGTGTGTGGCTATCATGGAGGCAATTTATTGGTGCTTTGCCATGAGATAGAGAGATAGAGAGAGGAGTGGAAGGAGATTGGGTCGCGGGGAGAGGAGAGAGGGGCAAGGGGGGATTAAATAGGAGGGAGGGTAGTTCGTGAAAGCACAATTTTAGGTTATCATTTGATGATCATGTGATAACATGTAATGCATCCTCATGGAGATGGATGGATGGCATAGAAAATTATTTTCAAGGGGCTAACTAAAAGTTTAAAATTTTGGGATCAAAGTGTTTTTTGAGAAAAGTTGGAGGGTGTACTATATTTTCCCTTAAAGATTTAATTTTCTTTAAGTTAAATTAATGGTGTTGCATACTATGATGAACTTACTATTCTAATCTAGTGGTAGAAATATCTTGTAACATGGACGTATATGATGGCAATTTAGTTGATGATATGCCTCTTGTAGGCTATTTCAAGTTGCCGAGATTTATTTCTCATGGCTTCACAAACCCATTACTCTGGCAATTAAGTATCAATCAATTTGATCGCTGCGTATTATTCTATCTTTCCCACCAATTGATAGGATACTTTCTGTTAGGAATCCGCAATGAAATCTGTTCCCCACAAGAGTCGATTATAATCTAATTGAACTAACAATCAAATGGTATAATAAATTAATATTAAAATTAATCTAAAATTTATAGATCGGAGGCGTGCAATTGCATTATCCTAAGACGATTTCCGACCTTCGTGCGGGATCGGACTCGAGAAGTCCATCCCAAGATATAATCGGTGACCTCCTTTGCAGGCATGATCGTGGAGAGGATGATAGAGTTTCTACCTAGCAGATGAAAGATCAAATGAACAGATTAAGAAAATTTGGAAGAGGATTGAAAGGAGAATGTTTAGAAGAGACGAAGATCTTAGATTAGAAGGAGAGAGAGTATTTCTTGCATACTCCAATCTCTTCAACATGGACCCAATTTATAGGCCCAAGGACTAGCCGTTTGGACTAGTCCAACATTAAAAACATATTAATCATGAAATTAACCAGTCTAAATGAGCAGAAAAATATTAATCAGTCTAATGGACGGATAAAAAACAACGGGCAAAACACAATATTAAAATTTGGTATTTAATAAGAAAATTGCAAAAAAATAAAATGTAGGCCCCGCCACGCCACAGATGTGGGTGAGGTGCGATCATGAGCGTGCGAGCCGAGCAGGGCTAGGCCACTCATGTGTGTGTGAGATTCATCTCAAATGCTCACAAAGCCCAAGAGAAGAGATCTTCAAAATAAATCCCTTTCCAACTTTTCTTTTTTCCAATATAGAGCTAAACATCTTTAAAAGTTATAGGTTTGGTTGGAGGAAATTTTCAGTTTTCAAATTCCTCCAAAACACCAACAATCTCCCTTAAAATTCAAAATTTCCGAAACCATTAAATTTTAAAAAATAATAATGTGAAATAATTTCTATGGGATATATATTGTGCAATAGGTGAAGTGTTTCATGACTTAACTTCACTTAGTATTAATAGTATCAATCTGAAGGAAGCGAAGTGAATCAGATCTTGAATTATATTTTTTTGATTCAGATTTCTACTATTATACACACAATACAGAAGCTCATGTCACAGATTTGCACATTAATGGCCGTGTGCAGGTATCTTGATTATTTCATGAGTTTCTATAGATTGTCTATGTTTCTAGCCACGACTAAGTACGGATACTCTCACATAGATGAACCCTTTCAGGGATGTGTGTAGTATCACATCTCGAGAATATTTTTGGATCTTATTCAGAGATAAACTCTTTCTAGCCACTGCATAGGAGCATTGATTATCATAGGGATGGGCTGGAGTCTATGATTTATATCATGATAAACTCCATATGCTCTCTGACTAACTAATCAATTTGTTATTATCATATTGAACCTCCCTCAAGGGATCTCTATCACAGAGGTTGGGTTTTCACTGCTGAAAGGTCCTTTATAGATTAAGCCCTATCTCCCTCGATGACTCTAAGATCTTAGTCCTATTTAAGCCTTTTGTAAGGCAATCTGCAAGATTAGGATTAGCTGCAACATGATTCAAAAAATAATTTGAAGTTTTCTTTTCTTCTTACAGATTTTTGTCTTAGTTTAATATGTCTGTTTATTTTAGTATTCACAAGTTTTCTTTTACAAAAATCTATTGTAGCTCTTGAATCACAATAAACAGATATGAGAGGAATAGGAGAAGATACTAAAGGAATCTCAGATAGTTCTTTAGCCATTCAGCTTCGAACAGATGGAATCGAGGGCAACAAGTTCAGCTTCTATAGTACTTCTAGCTAAAATGATTTGTTTGGAAAATTGCCAACAAACAACACTTTCTTTAAGAAGAAAATATAGCCAGAAGTAGATTTAACATCTAGTGTATTAAAATCCAATTTGAATCACTTGCCCTCAAGTACATTTGGATAACCTACAAAATGTAAGGAATAATCTATAGTTCCTTTAAGATATCGAAACACTCTCTCTAAAGCAGTCCAATGAACCATACTGGGATTACTAGTGTATCTACCAAGTCTAAAATAACATAAAATGTCAAGTCTAGTCCGATTAGATAGATACATTAAAGAACCAATGATCTTAGCATACTTCTCTTGGTTCATAGATTTTCTTGTGTTCTTCAAGAGATGGATGGATGGATTATAAGGAGTAAATACAGAAAAGTAATCAGAATATCTAAATTTATTAATAACCATTTGAGTATAGTGCGACTGGGATAGATTGAATCAGAAATACGAATGATCTTCATATCAAGAATTGTATCAATCTCAGCTAAATTTTTCATATTAAAATGATGTGATAGAAAATTCTTGATATCATTGATTAGGTCAAGATCAGGAGCAAGAATCAAAATATCATCAACATAGAGGCAAAGAAGAATGAATCGATCATCAATTTATTATAATACAGATAATTAGTTGATTCATTGACTTGAAATCTATAAGAAAAGATTAGTTGATCAAATTTTTGTGTCGTTGTTTAGGAGCTTATTTCAATCCATAGAGGGATCAAACAAGTCTGCAGACTTTGCGCTCCTGTCTTGGCACAAGAAAACGCTCAAACTGCTGTATGTAAATTGCTTCTTCAAGATTTTCATGTAGGAAGGCAGTTTTGACATCCATTTGATGAACAATAAGTTTATGGATGGAAGCTAAAGTAAGTAGGATTCGAATAGTAGTAATATGAGCTACAGACGAATAGGTATCGAAGAAGTCAATATCCATTTTTTGCCTAAAATCTTGAGCAACAAGTCTTGTCTTATATTTTCAATGGTACCATGAATCCTCATCTTCTTTTTGAAGATCCACTTGCATCTTAAAGGTTGTTTCAGGAGGTAAATCAGTGAGAATCTAAGTGTTATTCCCAATAATGGATTCAATTTTCCTGTTTATTGCCTCCTTTTAGAATGGAGCATCAGGAGAGTTCATGGCTTCTTGATAAGTGGTAGCAGTATCTTTATCAAGAAAGTAAGAAACCATTATCCAAGTATTTTTCAATTGTAGTTTTTTACTTTTCTAAGCTCAGATTCAGGAGTTACTTCTACTGGAGTTGGAAAGATGATGATGGAGGTAAATTGAAGAGGATGAATGATCAGTGGTTGATCTAGAAATTTGACTTTTAAAAAAAAAATATTTCAAAAAAGGTTGCATCTCTGGATTTAATGATGATATTATTTTGATATGGTAGGTATTTCAGAATTGACAACAAGGAACCTATAGGTGTTACTATCTAGAGAATAACTAACAAAACAGCATCAACTGTTTAGGTCCCATCTTAGCTCTCTTCGATTCAGGAATTCTAACTTTAGTCAAGCTCCCCAAACTCGGAAGTAACTGAGCCAAGGTGGATGTCCTTTCCAAAGTTCATAGGGTGTCTTTTCTCTATCTTTAAATGGAATTCTATTTAGGATATAGTAGGTTGATAAAAGAGCCTCACCCCACAAGTTCTAAGGTACATCAGATCTTATTATCATGGTATTGTCCATGTCTAGTAGGATTCGATTCTTTCGCTCAGCCATGCTATTTGATTGAGGAGAATAGGGAGCAGTGACTTCATGAATTATCTCATTTTCTTCGTAGAATATGGTTAATTCATTTAAAGTATATTCACCTCCTCGATCAGATCTTAAAATTTTAATTCTTTTTTCAAATTGGTTTTTTGCTACTCCTTTGTAAATCTTAAACTTATTAAGGACTTCATCCTTAGTTTTCAAAAGATAGATATAGCAAAACTTAGAGAAGTCATCCATGAAAGTTACAAAATGACGACTACCTCCATGGATTGGTCCTCTATTGGAATCATAAACATCACTATGAATAAGTTCAAGAATTTGAATATCTCTAAAAGCTACAGGCTTGAAAGTTTTTTTAGGTTGTTTGGCTTGAACACAGACTTCACATTTTGAATTTTGATTAATGTTGAATTTTGGAATTAGATTAAGATTAGACATTTTATTTAATTGATCTAAGATTGATATGACGTAATCTTCCATGCTAAGTATCACAAGATTCAGAATTTAGCACAAGAGATGAAGAACTAACGGAACGTTCATTAATTTTGGAAGGAGAAATTACATCTAACTTGAACAATCTTTTGGACATAGTTCTTTCCGATAAACACATCTCCTTTAGAAATTATAATTTTATTGGATTCTAAGACAATCTTAAAATCTAACTAAATAAGTAGGGAACCATTTAATAAGTTTCTTCTAATGTCTGGTACATGCTGTACATTTTGAAGAGTTAAAGTCTTTCTCAAGGTAAACTTTAGGTTAACTGTTCCACTTCCTAACACTTTGACAGTTGTTCTATCACCTATAGTTACATTTCCTCCACTTGATCCTTGATATGATGAAAATCAAGATCTACTAGTATAGATATGGATGTTGGCTTTGGTATCTAACCATCACTCTGAATCTAAATAGATTAAATTGATAGAGGGAGTAAAAGACACCGACCTAAAGAAGATGGTTTCCTTCGATCATGTTAACCTGAGGTCTAGGTGGGTTTTGATTATTTATATTCTTCTTCTTGTAGACAATTTTCTGCTTTTTTAGTAGAAACACTTGGATGCGAGATGATTGTCTCGATCACAGACAAAGCAGAACCTCTCACTATCTTGTTCCTTAGGTTTTTGGACTTGATTGTTAAATCTAGGCTTTTTTGATTTTGAAACCTATGTTTTCTCTTTCATTTGATATTCTTCCTTTGACTTTGAAATTGAGGTTTTGACTTCTATAGTTTTGACCCATAAGATTCGGACTTTGAATTTGGGATCCAGTAAGATTAATCTTGGCTTTAAGTTGGTTTTCTTGATTTTCTGAATTTCTCTAAGTCTAAATTGATTTTCTATTTTAATAGATTGAAAAATAGATCTAAGGGTGAAGGGAAGACTGGGATCTTCTAAGGTCATGAGCAAATTGAGACCAAGAGAGTGGAAGTTTATCTATCAAGCATGATACTTGATAGTTTTCATCAAGAATAGAACTTCCTCTATGGATCTCTTGGACTAAGTTTTGGAACTGATGAATCTAGTCATTGATAGGTGTGTTGTCCACCATTTTAAAACTGTGAAAGTCAGAAATGAACCTTATAGCCCCTCATTATCTCGGATATAGATTTCTTTTAAAGCTTGCCAGAGGTCTTTAGAGGTCTTATACTTCCTAAAAGTTTCATATAATTCATCAGATAGACAACTAAGTGTTCTAAACCTACTATAATAGTCTACTTGTTTAGGAGATTTAGAATCTGTGCTAGATGAAGATGATTTGAAAGGAAGCGATTTTTCTAGAGCAGATAACAAACTTAGAAATATCAACCAAGCTTCTAATTATTCTTGCCACCTAAAAAAACTTTTTCATTGAACCTATCTGGTTTGGGACTAGAAAAGTCTTCAGAGCTCATGAAAAAATATCTAATAAGATGAAAGCTAAGGAACAAGATTAAGAGAGAAAAGAGCTACAAAAGAATATATTGAAGTATTTTAATCATGGAATGCTGTATCATGTCGAACCGATCGGTATATCTTGTATCGGGCCGGACCGGCCAGTACATCCTGTACCGAGCCGGACCGGTGGGGAATCGGTACAGTTCGATCGGTTCAAACGGTATACTGGCGGAGGAAGGAGGGAAAGAGAGGGAAAGTGAGAAAGAGAGAGAGAGGAGGAGAGGGAGGGAGGTGGGAGCCGCTGGAGGCCGGTGGTGGCCCGCTGTGGCCATCGGAGGGCCGCGAAAGCATTCGCGGCTCGTCGGTTCGCCTGATAAAGCTTTGAATGAGTGAGAAAGAGAGAGAGAAAGGGGAGATCACCGGAGATGGGAGCGGGTGGCGTCGCGGTCATGGATGTGGGCTTCGTCGAAGCCGGGGGAGGGGTGGAGGAAGCGGCGCGGGTGGCATTGCGGTCATGGAACAGGGGTTGTCGTCCTTATTCACGCGACCCTCTTTTTTAAAAATGAAGATCAACAGTGAAGCCAGCAAAACGAAGATCAACAGTGAAGTCGGTAAACTATTTGTCGGCTTCACTATTTAAAAGATTTTTAAAAAAATTAAAATCAATAAAGCATGCTAACCATTTGCCGGTTTCACTTAAGTTTAGGTTTTTAAAAAAAAATCATGAACCGGGGCGTCGCTCTTGTTTCACGCCCGCAGCACCGTGCGCGTGGACTGCACCATCTGACTGCTAGCCTGAGGCCATCCAACGGCCCCGCCCCCTCCTTCCCTCCCTCCTTTTCTTTCTTCCTCCTCTCTCTCTCTATTTCTCTCTTTCTCTCCTTTTCTTCTCTCGGTTTGGGTTCGGTGCTTTCGTCGGTTCGTTGTCGGTTTGGTACGGTACGGTACGGAATGATATCGAACTGTACCATCGGTCGGCCGAAATGGCTGTCAGTATCGAGACGGCGAACCTTGATTTTAGTAATTTCATATCAACGATTTATTTATAAAGGTTTATTATTTTTCTACTGATTGTTTTTTTCCGCTGGCAGTAACAGAGAAATTTAATGCAGAACTAATATTCTATTTTATAAACTGCAATTTAAGTTTTTTTAAGCAAATTAAATTTAAATAAACTATGTATAGATGATTCAAAATAAAAAAAATTAGTTAACAGAACTAATTATACAAGATGAAATAAATATTATGCTAAGATATTTGATGTATTGTTAGTCATTAAATTAAAATCGGAATGGGTTTCGCTTTAGATTGTCAGGAATCCGTGATGAAATCTGTTCCTTATGAAAGCCGATTGCAATCTAATTAAACTAACAATCAAATGATATAATAAAATTAATATTAAAAATTAATCTAAAAATTACAAATCGGAGTCGTGCAATGCACTGTCCTAAGATGATTCCCGACCCTCATGTGGGATCAAACTTGAGAATTCCGCCCCAAGATACAACTGGTGACCTCTCCTGTGGGCACGACTGTGGAGAGGATGACAGCACTTCAATCCAGCAGATGAACGATTAAATGAATAGATTAAAAAAAATTTGGAAGAGGATTGAAAGGATGTTTAGAAGAGAGGAAGTTCTTAGATTAGAAGGAGAAGAGTATTTTCTTGCCTACTCCAACCCTTCACCACGTGCCCAATTTATAGGCCGAAGAACTAGCCATTTGGGCTAGTTCAACGTTAAAAAATATATTAATCACATAATTAACTAGTCTAAATAGGCAGAAAAACATGAATCGGTTTGACGGGTAGGAAATCAACGGATAAAAAATAATGGGCAAAACACAACGTTAAAATACGGTATTTAATAAGGAAAATCAGTAATGATTAGGAAAAAAATAATAGGAAATAAATAAAATGTAGGCCCTGCCATGCTACAGATGCGGGTGCTGCATGATCATGCATGTGCGAGTTTTTAGGAGCTGGGCCGGGCCCCGCATGCTCGTGTGAGATTCATCCCAAATGCTCACAAGACCCAAGAGAAGGGTCTTTAAAATAAATCCCTCCCCAACTTTTCTTCTTTTCAATATGGGACTAAACATCTTAAAAGTTATAAGTTTGGTTGGAATTGGTTAGAGGAAATTTTGAGTTTTCAGCTCCCTCCAAAACACCAACACTTTCTGCCCATCTCTCACTTATTCGCACCATGCCCCTACCTGCCTCTCACATGGTTTCACCCTCTCATCAAGCCCTTATTGTTCAGCATGCTTGGGAATACAAATCTATGCTTTGTGGTAAATCCTGTGCCAATCAAAATACATTTCATAGTTTCTCTATATGGTATGTGCACTAATTTATTTACTTATTAGCATATTCATGTATATCCATTCATAAGATGCATGTATATCACCTTCTAAAACTCTCAAGTTTCTGGGTGTTATATTCCATTAAATTGCATAGTTTGATAGCTTAGCAATTAATAGCATTGAATGCTACACTCAATTACTACCATATTCTTTTCATTTAATGCTTTCATTACATATACATGCATTATATTCTATTAAATTGCATAGTGTGATACCTTAGCAATTGATAGCATTGAATGCCACACTCAATTACTACCATATTTCTTTTCATTTAATGCTTTCATTACATATACATACATACGTACATACATATCATTCATTTATCGAAAGGGGGAAGGATTCCTGGCCTTGTGGCTTCTCTTAAATGTTGTGGTAACATGCAGTTGTAAAATTCAGATAGGAATACTCATCATCATTTATAAATTTCCACTGAAAATGGGTTGAGTTTAATTCATCTGTTTACTTATGAACTAGAAATTGTATCAGGTCACATGTTTTGAAATCAATTCACTTGGTGAGTACTGCATGGGAAAAATAAGACTGAAAACATGGTCAATGATGGTCAAATTTCTGGATGAAAATAGTGAAGGGTTGACATTACTTTGTTAGCTAGTTATTAAAAGATGCTCAAATTATTAACAATATATAAATCAACCAGAGGTAGGCCTTATCTAGATAAGGATTTAGAAAGCCAAACCCAAATAGTAAGGACAAGGCTTGATGGTTGTTGCTATGATAGGTTTATTAGATGGTTCAAACTATGACTTTTTTACATACTTTCTTCTTTCTCTATACAGAACATGCCTAGAGAGAGAAGCTTTTTGTAGAGTGCTCAAATTCAGCCCGGTCCCTGATACTTTTCAGGCAGGAAACCATTCTTTCCTTTCTTGTCTGTTGCTGGATATTCGATCTCCATGCTTTAATCCTTGTTCCCTCAGGAAAGAAGGCATTGAGACCGTTGATTGAGTGAAATTTCTAGTCCTAGAGGGTGGAGATCGAGGGTTCAAGGCTAGAGGCAGCTTTTGGTTTCATGATGGCACTGTGGCTTAAATAAAACACTTCTGTGATGATGGTGACTAGATGTCTTGTGATTTAAGCAGCTTTCTTAAGCATGGCATGTGGGGTTGGAGAGGTTGACATACCCCTGGACCATGTCATGTGGTTATGGGTGAAAGATTTTAGTTGTAACTTGTAATTGATGGACCAGACAAGCATTGTCTTGAATGACTTAGGCCAGTGGGGCTATTGCTACCTTAGTGGCTTTAAGCCTGTCCCAGCAGCTGCATTGGTCTATTATCCTAAGAGACCAATGCAGTCATGAGTAGGTCTTTATGATTATTCTCTTTGGCAGCAGTTTATCAATAAGAACGAAAGTAAAAATGGTGAAATTTGTTGATTGTCGAATTGTGTCATGTTATACTCATTCTGTTTCGGACTCATTCTGTTTCTTGCATTTTTGAAGGTTGCTTGTTAATTCCTTTCATTTTTTGTTCTGTTATATATGCTGTTCATGCATCATACTTTTTGTCATTTATATATGCTTCTTTCCTTTTTTCTTTATTAAATTGTTCTGCCATTAGATTAGTCTATGAACTCCACTTAAGTGTTTTTTTTAGTAAATTTTGATAAGATGTGTATTTATATAATTATGTTTTCTTGCAACAAATACTATCATGATTAAAATTTTTGATTACACTATCTGCTTGTCCTTTCCATTGGGTCTCATAATCGTTGATGGCAATGTTCTAACAAATTTGAATTCTGAAGGTATTCTCTATGCTAGACACACGGAGTCTGTGCCATGCTGCAGCTGCTTGTTCAATGTTCAACAAGTGTGCAACGGATCCATTATGCTATGCTAATATTGACTTAACAGCAGCACTACCGAAAGCTAATAACATGGTTGTGTCTACAATGATACAACGGGCAGGAAAAAGTCTTCAGTAAGTATATTTCTACTTTATATTTGAAAAGTATTTTTCTTTTAATTTAAATTTAATGGCCTTCCGGTGTACTGTTTGTCATAATGCATTTTATTCTTAAATATTGGTAGTTAATTTTGTTCTTTGATTGATCATCGGTTAATGCATGATATACCAGCAAGCTATCTGCCTGAAAGTTAAAGCTGTGCTGGGTTATGTAAAAGATAAATGCTCATCTCTTTACTGGTGCCAAATCCATTTATGACATGGACACCTAGGTTGGCATGTTAGATCTCTTTATCCATCACATCATACTTCCTGGTGTCTGACAATGATGTCATATTTATGCAGCTTTATGGAAGTCCAGTCCTCAACACTCAAAAGTATGTAGAGCGGTGATGAAATGAGACGGGTCCCTTATACTTCTAGGGTAACATTAGCATATTTTGCAGGCTACAGATACCAATGTGCATGTTCCTGTTTATGATGAACTGGGCAGAGATTTCTACTGACATTTAACTCATTTATGATCAGGGATGAATATAATTTCTAATGAGATTCATTTCCCAAGTTAAGAGTCCTCTCGGGGAAGTTGAAATGTTGGTCCCTAGCCAAATACGGGTCCCCCATGCAAACCATTATGGAAGAATAGGCTAAGCAGGTGATGTTGCTTGCTAGTTTAATAAATAAAGCAGTTTATGAATAAAAACATTGCAGTGCAATAACTATAAAACATATACCTTGTCGCCATACATGTAATAATTGCATATTATCCTATAATAGTAATGGGGAAGCAATTGGTTAGAGAGATTTTTTCATTTCCATAGTTGTTGATGATGATAGATTGGAAACCTGGGTTGTGTAAATTAAGGGCAGTTCTTGAGGTTGTATAATATTTGAGGTCACACGTTTCACTAGTGTCACCAAACAGATTTTTTGGCTCTATGGAATGCTTTTTATATGCCTGTTCACAAATTAAAAACATTATTATGTCATCCATATCTCCAAGTTGTGATTGGAGGTTGTTTAGTAAATGTATCATTTTCTTAGGTATTGCATCTTATTTAACCTTGTGGGTGATGACAATTTCATAGTTTTAGGTATCATTCAGGTATTCAAATTTTATTTGTTTTTGTCCAAGCATTAAATCAATTTGCTTGTCTATCCATTTGTTTTGATTGTTACTAATAAGTGCTTGGCCTTTGAAACTCATAAGGGGCCATTTGTTTGCTTGCAATTCAACTATAAGCTGCAGTTGGAAATGTAGCCGCAAAATTTGTTTGAGTGTTTGTAATTGGAATTGCAAATGCAATTGTAGCTTTTGGTTGTATGATGTTTAAAGAGATATGATAACCTTGCAAATTATTTGATAAGACTACCTGCTTGAAAACAGTGAACTGTTTACCTTGGTTATTATACTATAACAATTATTGTTCTTTTATACCTATATCAAAAGTAGTAACATTATTAAATTATATTGGTTCATTATAACAATAATTACTATAATATTGTATCATTATAAAATAATTTGATATTATAGTAATTAGTTATATTGTTATAATGATGAGCATATTTATAATATGTGTTGTTATTAATGGCTAATATTCTTCTTACAGTGTTAAATTCATACCATCTTGGCATTTTTATATCTAGCTTCCATGCTTAATCAACCCTTAACCTGTCCCCCCCACTTTTTGGTAACTCTTAACCTGTACCCTTTACCACTGTTCCCTAGCGACCAAATCCCGAACTAGAAGAAGGGCAAAGTGAGTGAGAAGGGGTTGATCCTGAGCCTCATTGGATTGGAAGGATTTTTGTCCTTCTATGATACTAGTTGACTAGTGTTCCATCAACAAATGGTAGTGGAAGGACCAATTTATGCAAGTGGAGAACTCTACGGGACCATATGAACATGAAATTTAGAGAATAATGTATAAATATGGATGATTTGGGTGTTATTTGTAAAATGCCCTATTATATAATAGTTTATAGTATAATTATGACTCGTACTGCAATAATATATGTAGATTATAACGAATCATTATGGTACACTAATAATGACTAAATAAGTATATTAATGCCATGGTAATAATTATAATATAAAGATTATTGTAAACATTATAGAATAATATTTTTTAATATACTCATTCTATTATAGTATAATAATTATCATATTTTATAATTTTAGCGAAATAGTATTATTATTAAATTTTAATTGGGTTATTATAGTGATAATTATATCTATAATATATAATATAATGATAAGTAGTAAATGTTATTTAATATAAATTAATATAATTACAATAATATATAGATTATAATAAGAATCACTGTGATAGAATTGACTAAATAAGTATATTATGATCATAAATGCTAAATAAGATCGTGACAATAGTTATTATAGTAATAGACTTATTATATTACATAATATATCATGTTTAATTTCCTAAAATAATAATATTATAAAATCATTATTGGACTTTTATAACAATTAATATTCTAGTATTTATATCATTATAAATAATTTGATATTAGAATAATTAGACATACCATTATGCTCTTAAATTTTTTTATAATATGTATTGTTTAAATTTTAATAATTAATAACTATTCTATAATAGAAATTATTAAATAATTATGATCTTATATTGTACATTGATGGTAATAAGAATCATTATGAGATGAATAATAATTATATAAGCAACTAGTATCATAATAATCAACATTTGCCAAACTGTCCTGAATTGGCTGGTTCGGGGCATGCCGAATTGTATTGACGGCTGATTGGCATGGTTTCGGTGTCAAAAATGGTACATCAGGGAGGAGGAAGAAGAAAGAGAGAGGGAAAGGGAAGGAGAGGAAAGGCCAGAGAGGTTGCTAGAGGTTGTCAGAGGCCTCCGGAGGTCCTTTATAGAGAGCAAAATTGGGTTGCCGACTTCATTGTGGATGCGATAAAAAAAATTATCATGATTGAAATAGGGGTGGGTGCCCCCTGTTTTGACCCGACAGAGGACGGGGAGGAAGATCCCACCTCCGAAAGACTCCATGGCCCTCCGACGGCCACCGTGGGCATCCTCATCCACTCCCCCTCGTGTCGTTCCTCTCTCTTCCTCCCTCTTTCTCTCTATCTCTCTCTGGTTCTCCCTTCCTTGCTTTGCCGTATCAGTTCGAGCCTAATATGGAACGGTATGGAGTGTACTGAACCATGCCGCTGGCCAACTGGCATGGGGTCTGGTTCCGGCATGGCGAACCTTGATAATAATAATAGTTATATTATTCTTGTCTTAACAATAATTATCATAGAAAGATACTATTATAAATTTATTTGATGTTACAGTAAATATGTATAATGAAGTTATTTGTATATTATGCTTATTAGAATATTTAAATATATTGAATTTTTGAATATATAATTTGAACTTTTAATTGTTGGAGAGTGGTGAGGTGACTCGTTTGAGGGCTGCTTCCAGTTGCAATAAATCTTGCAATTGGAACTATGGCCAATTACGGCTGCATTTCAAGTGCAAGTTTTGGGTCCTTTTATGCGGTTTAAATGCAAACTTGCAGGCATCCAAATAGTTGTTTTAGATACCTGCAATTTAACTGGAGCATTTGCAACTGCAACCTGCCTGATTGTATGCAAACAAAAGCCCTAAATATTGTTAAAGTTTTCCTGGTGACAGTGAGTAGTTCAGTGGAGGGACAATTCGAGTTATACCAACATCTGTTATGTTGAGCTATCCTTAGTAACGAATATAAATTTTTTCTTTTAACTTTTGATAAGCTGAAAAGGTTATTTGAGCACTTTGTGCAAAGAATTTGTAATTTCGTTTGCTGCTTGCAAAGTAAAATAATTTGTGCGTAATGTCTGTATTCGTGTACATCTATATGTATGCTAAAATGTAGATGTGCATGCATGTGAAGTTGCACGATGATACTCATGGTTGTATGGTTTTGCGGAAAACATGGTTTGTTTTGGGAACTCACCAAGTGAATAAATAGCATTCCTTCTGGGTAACCAAATGACAGTCTGATTATTTTGAAGAGTTAATGCAAAATAGTATGTCAAGTGAACTCCCGAGCACATAACGTTATGCACTTGTCTAGGTTTACAAAGTATATATGTTCTGCTGTCCTTCTTTATGATCAGTAAATTGACCATATTCAATTTAGCTTTTATATGCTGCATCTTGTACTGATGGTTGGATTGCTGCAACTCTAATCTATAAACATATAGCTGTATAAGTTGTTGTATTCAAATCAGCAATTCTTTTGGAAGAAGACGGTGTGAGGGTTTAGACAAGGAAGTCAAGTTGGCTTTATGTTTTAGACATGATTCAGTGCATTTTAAAACTTCAAACTTATAAGTAGATTGGAATTCAGACGGCAAGTCTAATCATTGTCTTGTGATGTCTAATAAAATATAAAAGCCTTGAGTATGCCGCAAGAAATATGGTGATGAAAAATGAAAGGAGGGGAGAACATAAGAAGCAAAGAAAAAAAGAACGAATGAAGAAAAAAGGATAGCTATCAGATGAAATGGCAATTGAAACTCAAATTTGGTGAATTAATAGCCTATTCTGCTTTTTACCCAATGTATAGAAAGGATTTAAAGTTGAAATATACAATCTGCATTGTGGTGAAACACAACCTTGATTGATTTCACAATGTAAAGACTTCAAAATTTGAGATATTCCTAAATAGATATCTGCTGATAAGATTGGATAGCAATGGGACCTTAGTATCTTAGGGCTATAATAAATTATCAAGATTTGGTTCTATGAGATTCTTCAAGGAACGTTAACTTTTCCTCTGCTGCTGCTTGCTTCTTCTGTTAGATGTATGTCTTAGAAGCCAATATGGCTGACATATTGAATAAAGCTAGGATATAATTTATACTTAATATATTGATTTGATTAATAAAAGGACAAGTTTACTTTTCATTCAAGTGTGATGTGTTCTTGAATCGTCCATGAAATTAATATTTCGATACATATTCTCAAAGTATTGAGAATTAAAGATATATATTTAATTTTGAAATGCTCCCGGTCATAGTATCATCATGAGGACGGTGATCGATCTGGATAGACCGGTGCACAGATCGCTTTCTTCGGGGTATATGAGTCTCTGATCTACAATGTAGAGACACTGAGCGATGAGTGCGGGTGGTTGTTAGAGAACAACTAATACTGAGCGTGACCATATGAGAGATCACTTGGATTTCTACTCGATCGTCAGTAATTGTCTCGATGCTGTAGTTATGTGAATGATCTTTTGACCTGCGATGGTACGACTGTTCGCAGTGAGGCTGTTGGAGTTTTACTG
>KE508220.1:46015-57720 GCA_000441515.1 Elaeis oleifera | reverse complement strand
TAGGATGTTGTTCGATGTGTACATTACACCAATAGATTATGATAATAAATATATGCCATATTTAATTATCCTTGCATGATTTTAATATCATTTATAATGATATCATAAAAATCATTGTTTATTAAAATTTAAAATCGAGTTTGGCCAAAAGGCCTACAGAGATGACATTCATCATAAAAGAAAGATAATAATTACACTCATCTAACATGATACTACTAGACTCGAAAACAAGCTGCATAGTTCCTAAGGGTAGAATCGAACAAGACTTCCATCTCCAACGTTCAGGAACCACTCGCTTTCTCTAAACATCCTACTGACCTGTAGTCTCTGTAGTGAATTATAAATATTAATTAGACTTTCGATATCCAATACCCAAGTAGTAGTATCACAGACAGAGAAATTATAAGGAGTTATCATATAAGTACCTTATGAAGCAACAGATTGCTTGCTTCTCTTATTCTTAGGCCTATTTGGATCAAGGAAAGCTATATATGTAGGACAGTTCCTCTTCCAATGATCTAGCTTCTTACAGAAGAAGCATTCTATTTGGCTCTTGTCGATTTTTGACTTCTTACTCTGCTTCGACTTTGTATCGACGGCATGAACCTTTTGCATCTTCTTCTTCTTTCCTCTCTTAGAGGAACAACGACCTATAGATGATCCTCCCATGACATGCACTGGCTCCTTCTGAAGCTGATGGTCTTTTTGAATGTGTGCAGTAATCCTAGCAAATCATAATAGTTCACTGCAGGCTTGGTTATTCTATAATAACTCAAGAAGGATAGATAGGATTTTGGTAGCGAGTTAAGGATAGCATCCTTGTCCAACTATTCATGCAATAGAAAGCTAAGTTTGCTCAAGCGTTCAATCTGCTCAATCATGTACAATACATGATCTATGACTGATGTTCCTTCTCGCATATGGGTATTGAATACAGTGCAAGAGGTCTTATATCTCTCAACATTTTCAGGAGTGCCGAAGGACTCATTCAATAATTGAATCATCTCCTCGGGTTGCGCATCCTCAAACATATGGCTAAGTTCGTCATTCATGACTGTCCTCATGACGCAACGCTCTTTAGTGTAGTCATTGAGCCACTTCATATAAGTGTCTCTCACAGCATAGGGTGCGTTGGCAGTAGGTTTTTCGGATGTAAATTCGTAAGCATGTGCAGGATCCTTTTGTGCTTCAGGACGATCTTTGGCTTTCGATACTAGCTATCGAATTTGGTCCGATAAGCTTATCACTGTCCAACAGTGATTGAAGTGATAATGTGTTGGCCACAGCTGAAAAGAAAATAAAAATCTATTAGTATATGAATTATTTTAATTCTAAAGATATGGATTTTAGTCTAAAATTTTTTTACTATTTTATATGAATTGGTAGCCTCTACCTTCAATTTGAAAAATTACATTAATTCTTTAATGGGTACTAGAATCCACACAGACTGCATTTGGGCCCGAGTGTGGCTCGACCAATCCTAGTGCATTCATAGGTAGGTTCTTAACCAATTATTTCATCAAATAATTTCTAGCAATTAAGTTTTGCCCCAGGCATCTCTTTAGTAGGCATGTGGCATCTCCACTGAAAATCTTGATTAGGTCCAACCATTAATATGACTACACCAAGTGCATCCAACAAACGAATGCTTAGGTCCGAGTGTGGCTCGACCAACCTGACCATTCATTTAAAGGGCACAACAAGATGGTCATATGATGAATATTAATTTCAATACCCAATAGACGCTAGGCATGTGGCACCTCCAATACCCATTTAGAATATTGGATGCATTATCATGTACCTTAATGCGAGGCTATGAAGTAGTTATCACCATAATTGTATCATTTTAAGGACCTAATAATTTAGAAGATTTGATTTAATGATTTGAGAATAAGAGAAGAGATTGACTTGCGAGTCCTAAGCCTCCATTGACTTCACCAATTCATGAAGAGGACTTGATACAAGCCAGTGTAGTGACACCTAAATCAGTCACACTGATTTACCTTAATGGTATGGGTCAGTTCGAATCAAGCATTGACCTAATTACAATATGATCTACTGAATTGGCCAGATAAGTGAGATCGATGAGAGGGTCTACCTCGGCTTGCCTTAGACACCATCGAAATGGCTAGATAAGTAGAATACCAATTAAACACCACCTATCAAATTACCATGCAATATTGCCAAACTTATCTTAGATACCAATTGATGGATTAGTTTCAATTCAGTTAGCCAAAGAACTCAGGCAAAACCTTTAAGCTATGATCATGATCCAATTGGTATGGTCAAAAATATGGACTTGATCAAGCTACAACTATTGAGGTTGATCTAGAAAATTCTGACCTAATCTAATTCAATATTTGATTAGATATAATCAATTTTTCTAATTGATCCACATTTATTTAACCCTAGGTCTAATCTAATTAGATGGCTTGATTCGTGCTAACCCATTGTCCATCAATTTATGAGGTATCTTAAGATCTTCAATTCTTAAATCTAGATCTTTTTAAAATTTAATTTCAAATTAAGTGTGTGAAACGTATGTTCAATTTGTAAAACTATTCTACTAAAATTTCATATAAAGCATACTATATATTTTAAATCAAAATCTAATTTTTAAATTTATATTTAACAATTAAACATGTATCAATTTTATGTATGCATCATATGTATCATAAAAAATTTAGATTTCTACATCTTATGCAATATATAATTCAGATCATAAAATTTAATTTTTATATCTAAATTTATTTGACTAAAATTATAATTAATCATAAATTATTTTAGATCTAATCTAAATATATTTATAATCAAAATAATTTAAAATTTTTTCGCTATTCTTTATCATTAAACTTGATCATAATGGTACCCCTACACATTATAAGAGCACCCCATCAAATGAAAAGAGAGGATTTTTAAATCTTATTTGCTCTTATGACTGGATGGCTTGGGGATCTTCTCAATTCATACTGTGCTACTATGATCTAAAATCTAATTTCAAAAACTAATTACATGAACATGTAAATTATCAAACAATCTATGCATGCATAAAATCGTACAAATATGATGTGCATCTAATCTTATTAGATCATGCATAAGTATATTTTAGATCTGAACTTACTTTTATATAGTATATAAAATTATTAATTTAGATCTAAAATAATATAAAAATCTATTCCAAACATATGTATGATTGCATAAAAAAATTCTGATTAGAGATGTGATCAAACATGTACCGATATTATACTGAAATTAGATCTGAAACTTAGTCAAACAAATTTAAATCTGAGCTTGATTTAAATATTAATTCTTTAATTGAATTACATCATAAAAAAATTATCAAAATAGATTTAAATCCATGCATAATTAGGTATTAAATCAGTATAAAAATCTGTATAAAAAGTTTTTGCTAAAATAGATCTTCAACAGTCCGAATTCAGAGGTTGATTTTGATTCAATACTCTAGTCAAAATCAAATTAAAATATACAGAAGATATCAGAAGATATCAAAGTTTAATCATATCAAAATTTTGGTTCAAAATTGTTAAATGTGTGCCCTAGAAGCCAATCATGGCTGATACATATCTTTGTCTAGGATATGTTTTATACTTGATGGGCAGTCTTGATAACCAATCATGTCATATGTGTCTATGATTTATCCTAAAAATTAATAAAGATGATTTTGTATATTCTTAAAGTGTTCAGAATTTGAGACATACATCATTAGTGGTTAATTTTAAATGCTCCCGATCAAAGGATCGTCATGGAGGATAGTGATCAATCCATTCAAGATCGGTGCACGAATCACCTTTCTTTTTAGATAGATGAGTCTCGATTCTGTAGTATGGAGATACTAGGATGAGAGTGCAAGTGGATGTTGTTAGAAAATCGCTACGATTTCGTATGTGAAGTTTAAATTTTTTAAACATCTATGTGGTGAAAATAAATAAATTAAAATATTTTAATTTCTTAACATACCAGATCAGATCTGAAAATCATAGTAAGGATCTTAACATGAACATGTAACCAGAATTTGAAATCTGAAAAAAAAAAAACCATTAGTGAAAACAAATGGAGATCAGATCTCCATACCTCGGATCATGCGGATGTCCCGGGTTCTGATCGTAACCGCGCATGCATCCAGTCCTTTACTGATATCCACACAGAGATACCTGATCAGAGCATTGAGATCATCAGTGTGTTAGCATCTTACAGATATCACTCCTCATCCTTGGATCTAGATCTCTTCTTCCAGATCTTGAAGAAGAAGATCGTTGCGCGAACTCTTTCACACAGATTCGACGGGATCTGAACCAGATCACTATGAAGCGAAGAAGAACCCTTCTTCTTCTCTTCTTCTCTCTCTTTTTCTCTCTTAGATCTAATCACCATCAGATTTGGGCATTGGACAAAGGGGATAAGGGAGGAAGAGGCGTGAAGGTGTAAGGAGAGAAAGATGTAAGAAAGAAAGCCCCTCATTCCTTAAGCACGCCACCTCCCTTTCGCATTTATTTTGTCATACAAAACCAATTCCATGCCACCTCTTCCTCATGCCCCAAAGAGATAAGATCAAATATTATCCAAATAGGAATGAATGGTGTGGAAAAGGAATGGAAAAATTTTATGCGCCAAAAAGGAAGTCGCATGAAAACTCTCACGATAATCTCTTAGCACACGCCCACCTTTCTTAAAGTTTCTTATCACACAAAATAATATTCCATGCCCATTCAAACTAGATAAGGATCTTCTCTTGATAAGACATCTATTCAAATCATATTTGGATAGATGTCCTAAAGAAAGAGAGTCCCAGAAGGATGGGGCACCAACTATTGGTGCCCCTCCTCTCTTCACACGTGCAAGAGAATAAGGAGCATGTCTCAACATGCACCCTTCCTCTTTATGGCATGATTTCTAGAGAGAGAGTCTTAGAGAACTTGAGCTCTCTGAGTTAAGTTTCATTTGATTCAGATTGGATCTCAATCAGATTCAAATCGAGTCCGAAACGAATCGAATTCGAAAGGCTGTCAAGCCTGATCCAATCAAGCTTGAAATCCAAGTCTGATTTGGATAATTGAATCTAATTAGTATTAAATTAATTAAATTAAATTAAATTTAAATTAATTAAATTTAATTCATAATTTAATTAGCTTTAAAAAAATTTCAATATTTATAATTAAGTTCTTGTGCTAATAATTAGCAGCTGCCAAAACTGTAATGATTACAAATTAGTAGTTTCTAAAATTCAAACTATCAATTCGATTGATAATTCAAATATGATTAGGTCATATTCTTTTGTGTGTGATCCCTCAGATTCTATTCTGTCTGGTCATGAGACATACCGTGATCTCCATCACAGTATCATCGAAACTCTTTTCAATGGGCTGAAACGATTCCAACTCACCTCAACAAAGATCGTTGATCCGAAAATGATCTTAGTGAGTTCTCACGATCCATCAGTGACTCCTAGTAGCATGTAGTGGCAACCCAATAGAATAAAAAGTAAACCCCTAGGTGCAGTTATCGTATGATACAATCTCTCTATCATGAGTCCCGACTTGACGGAGGTCATGGAGAACTCGTCAAACCCCATCGTCAGTCATATGCTAGATTGGCTTGACTTGAGTTCATCTGTGAATCTCGTGAAAACTCTTTCTAGTATTCACACTTACTTTGGCTAGAGATTCTCTAAACTCTGTCTTACGAATCGCATAGGACTTCTCCTTTTCTAACAAGGATGATAGATTCCATCTAGGTGCATCCTACTCCAAACAGCGAACTTGAACCTATAATAGCTAACATACACAGTAAGGATCCGAATGGCTAAGGATCAAGAAACGTGCAGTCAAACTAAGTAGCCTCACTGTGAATAGCCAACACACCACAGGTCAAAGGACCAGTTATACCACTGAAGCATCAAGAAAATCACTGACGAGTGAGTAGACATTCAAGTGGTTTCTCGTATTGGTCACGCTCCGTGCAAGTTGTTCTCTAACAACCACCTGCACTCTCACCCTAGTGTCTTTACATCGTAGATTCAAGATTCATTTGTCCTAAAGGGAGATGATCCATGCATCGATCCTGAATGGATTGATCACTGTCTTTCATGACGATCTTTCGATCGGGAGCATTTAGAAATGAACCACTAATGATGTATGTCTCAAATTCTCAATACTTTGAGAATATATAAATCATCTTTGTTAATTTTAGGATAAATCATGGACACATATTACATGATTGGTTATAAAGACTGCTCATCAAGTACAAAACGTGCCCTAGATAAAGTATGAATCAGTTAAGATTGACTTCTAGGGCACACATCTAACAAACTCCCACTTGCACTAAAGCCAATCTGCGATATACCAGAGCTCCATCTTCTGAAGATAGGCTTCAATATTTAGCTGGCTAAGTGACTTGGGCCTACCACATTCTATATAGAGTTTACTCTCTGTACCTCCATGTATTTCTACTTGAGGTAATCGCGTATATCTGTTCTATGTGCATGGACTTCTGGTGAGACCTGGGCTCCTTAGCAAAGGCTATGAACCATTATCTTTGTTGTATAATATCACAGCATCCAATGGTATGACATCTAGTTCCACAACTATCATAAAACCAAACACATCCTACACATCTATAACATATTCAGCATCCATTGGTCGATTGCCTGGAACCCTTCCAACAAATCGAACCAACATAACTCAAGAATATATGCTGATGTAGATATTCTTCTATCAGTATCAGTGTATCCTCCCACTCTTAGCTCTAATCCTTTTTCAAAGATGAAGAATAATCCTTAGTGCTTCTCAAGTACTTAGGGATATTTTTACAGTAATCCAATGCTCCCAGCCTGGATTTGACTAATATCTACTCATGACTTTCACAGTAAGATATACCAAGTCGAGTACATAGCATAGCATATACCTATGCCCAAGAGAATAATGGATCTCTCTTGAAGGTTTCAATGCTGAACCCTTTCAGCACCTCTTCTATGTACTTGTCTGTGAAAAACAAACATCCTTTTGAGATCTATCTCTATAGATCTTTATTTTTAGAATGTTTGACTTAGGTCTTTGAAAAAAAAATTCTATATGTAACCACATCATAATCGATGTCAGTATGGGACCCTCCGACTGACCTTCATGTAACTACATGATTCCTCATATCACATCATTGTAGGACTTTTGGGATCATCCCTATGTTCCCAATCTCCCTTGAGAAACACTTTCTCTGAATCTTTTGTAAGAATATCAAGTACCTTTCTAAAGAATGGGAGATCCTACCAGATCTACGAGGTGGAGGAGGTACTACATATATTAGCTCATCTTAAATAGGTTGTACAGGTTCTATGACTCATTGTTCTTTAGAGATTTTCTCTTTGAGTTCATCCTCCACTGTTTCAAAAAAATATGATTGCTCACAATCATATTGTGAACTATTGAGAAGAGAAAGTGACATCCCAAACTCTTTTGGGATACCCCATAAATGAGCTCTCACAGATCTATCCTCTAACTTGTCCACTATATCATATCTCATATGGTGTGGTGAAACCAACTTTAGAAAAAATCTAATTTAAATTTTAAAATTAAATCTTTATTTTTAAAAAAATAATAGTTAAATTAGTGATATTCATAATGGATCGGACCATATCTCATATAGCACCATCGCTCTTCACAAATACACCAAGGAAATTTTGTCATGAAACTATGCCATTCTCTTTAGATAACCAACAAATTTTTTATTAGTATTGTATCCTCGATCTGATCGAAGTATTTTAAAAATTTTTGATTTATCTTTTCTACTTCATATTTGAATTCTTTGAACCTTTCAAAGTCTTTCAGATTTGTATCTCACATACATACCGATACCATGACTTTTCATTAGTAAAGGTGATGAAGTAGTGATAACCTTCTAGTCTGGTTCATCAAATGAGCCATACATATCATGTGTACTAGGATAAGTATCTCAGTGATCCTATCTCTTGTCCCATAAGGACAGCTTGGTCATTAATTCTCAAAGAGATGATTCACAGACTAGATATGACTTAACAGTCAATGAGCCCAAAGGTCCATTTTCTCCAGTCGGCAAATCATTCTTTCATCCATGACCTAGCTAAGAAACCATCTATATACTTTAGGTTATTTGGTTCTTGATCTCTCAGATCCAATGGTATTCACTATTTGCTCAAATAAGTTCACAAATACATCACCATGCAAATGATAATGAACAAAATCCAAATGATAATCACCGAGATTAGGTGCTCATGATGTAAGTGCAATGTTTGCACCATTACCGACTCAAAAGAGTCACTTCACCTTTCCTCAGTCCTCTTCCTTCCTTGGATCTTATATTAAAGTGCGTAATATGAACTAAAGTCTAATGAAAAGAAAAATCGTAAGATCAAATTTGAGCAATTTGATATACCTTCCAAAGGCATGTCAATATTTCTTTAATTTCTTCAGGTATGTATCTTTGAACTTTTTAAGATCTCTTAGTTACCAGCATATTGACCAATTCAGTTAAGGTGCTAAATATTTATTTATATAATAGTTTCACAAACTATTTGTATGAATTAGAGATTGTAGGATCAAATTCATTAGTAAGTTCTTATGCATGGTTATGTCGAGCTTTTTAAGCTCTTCAATGTCCTTGATCATCGATCATGGACAAACTATCCATCACGCATCTCATGTACTGTGTAACTCTGATCATCTCATAACTATTGCAGATGAATCAGCATGTCATTAGCAATCTACATATCCTTATGCATATATTAAATTTCATCAACTATGAAGTCCAATTTATAGCACTTAACCTAATTGTCAATGTCCAACCATTTGTCAAGTATAACTCGTTGACTATGAATTGGACAGGCTGATGACATTAGGTTACTTGGTAAAGAACATGGCTTAATTTCTAAAAGCTAAAAACTATTCTTAGATTTTGAGCTAGAATATGTAATTGAATTTTGAGTAAGTGATTAATATCTAGGATTCAAGCTAGAGCGTTGGAAGCTAAAATATTGATCATTCAGAGTAAAGATTTAATTAGATGATTATACTTGTAATAGTTTATTTTAGAGATTTTAAAAATAAACAAAAGGCTCCCACTAATTTTTTGAGTCTCTCACACTCCTCGAGTGGAGAAACAAAAATTCTAATGCGATAAATGGTTCTAGTGGGTGCTGCGGTCTCATCGATATATGGCACCTCACCTAACAGTTATTGGTGACATGTATATCAATGCGTGGATAACTCTTTATCCAGATGCTTCTCCAAGCATGTTGAAGCGACTTGGTCTCTAAGTCCTGTGGCCTCACCTAACAGTTATTGGTACATTTCTTAATTAAGTTTGACCCACCATTCACCAACGAGTGCAAAACTGTCATTGAGTCCCTCACCTAATAGTTATTGGGCCCAACACCATCTTTACCCAGGGGCATTTAATGTCAATAGAGTGGTTGTGCCTTCTCGATGCAACCGAGCCACTGTAAGCAGTCGAGAACGATTAACGTCAGAAAAGCCACCTGCATCTGTACAATGATGGAAGACCAGTAGACTTAATATTTAGTGAGGAGATTTAGGTTTAGATCTCTTTTAATTAGTCACATACATCTGATGCAATGACTAATCTGGTTTGGGTCAGTACATTTCATGTCTGACCAATCTAGTCAGCATGACCGAACTCAGATCAACAAGTAACCTAATACAAAACATAATCTCCCAAGATAGCCAGGTAAGTGAAGATGAGTGGGGGTCCCTCTATTGCTTTCCTTAGACACCAACAAATTGGTTAGGTCAGTCAATGGAACCAATTAAATAACCACCATCTAATGCTTATTTTAGACACCAAATTGGTTGATTAGAATTAATTAAGTTAACCTATAGACCCGAGCTCAAACCGCTGAGCCAAATTCAATCTTGACTTAATCAATTCACATCACATGCGAATCAATTTGACCAACTACAACTAAATTCAATTTTGAGCTCCTTTGACCTAATCCCAACCAACTCTTGATTAGGTTCGATCAACTACTCAAAATCGAAAAGGATTCTAGCCTGATCTAATCAATGATCCTAGTTATAGTTTAGTCTCTAAACCTAATTTATTCAATCCATACCTGAAGTCCATATTTTATGTATTAAAATTTAGATCTTAAATTCATAATTTTAGATCTTATAATTTTGAATCATAATTTTCAATTAAATGCATTATGTACATGGATTTAAGTTAAATTTAGAAATAATTTTAATCTAAATAATTTATTATATCTCATACAATAAGTTTGTCTGCAAAATCAAGTCGATTCACCTTGGTACACGAATCGACTTGTCATAGTGAGTCGGCACACACTGAGACAAATAGAAACCTATAGACCTAGCCTGCACAATTGAGTTGGCTCATCAGCAAATGAGCTGACCTACCAGGGTCTTGAGTTGACTTCAACAAATTAAGTTGACTCTCCAAGCACTTAAGTCGATCCAATTGGAAATCGAGTCGACTCCACAGGCATACCAGTCATAGTTTCATACTTTCATGCAAATAGAACCTACAATTTTGGATCTAAAATTTTGCAAAAATTAAGTATTAGATCATGTATCAAAATAATATATCACATATAATATTTTAGTGATCTAAAACACATAAAATACATGCATAATCTGATTTAAATCTAAAATATGTAACAATTATAATTTTCGTTCGCTACTCATCTTCATAGGAACATCACAGTCAGCACCCGTACACGTCATAAGAGAGAACCCATCGAATGGGCTAGAGAGGAACTTTAATTCCTTCATCATCTTATGACCAAACAGCCATGATGATTATCTCAATTCGATTACTACGCTACTAAGAGTTTAATCTAACATATCACATATGTAATTAATTAAAATCAGATTTAGTTATCTTTCACATGTCAAACATATGAACAATAACATTGAATCTATGCACGTAATAAAATTTTAGCAATCATAGTAGATCTAAATTAAATCCTAATTAATATTTTAGATCTAAAATTAATTTCAAATTTGAATAATTCATGATTTATTTCAGATCTAAAATAATTTATATTCAAAAAAATTCTGTAATCATATTATAGCATGTAGAAAATTCAGATCTAATCATAATCGATGTTCTACATTGTTCTAGGACAATCGTTCAGCATAACAAGATTATGCCAGAGCAATCTTATTTCAGAATGAGTAGATCATCAAACTAACCTTCAGATCTGATTTCTACAAATCAGATTTCAGATTTGAGAGATTTTTAAATTCATATCAGAACCTATGCTCTGATACCACTATTAGAAAACCATCATGATTTCGTACATGAAGTTAAGTTTTTTTAAATATCTATGCAGTGAAAATAAATAAATTAAAATATTTTAATTTATTAATGTATCAGTTCAGATCAGAAAATTATAGCAAGGATCTTGACATGAACATGTAACCATAATCTAAATTTAAAAAGAAAATAATCGTTAGTGAAAGCAAACGAAAATCAGATCTCCAAACCTCGGATCATGCGGATATCTCGAATTTTAATCGTAGCCACGCACACACCCGACCTCTACTAGTATCTACACGAAGATATCTGATTGAAGCATCGAGCTCACCAGTGTGCTAGCACCTTGCAGATCTCGCTCCTCATCCTTGAATTTAGATCTATTCTTCAGATCTTGAAGAAGAAGATCGCTATGTGAACTC
>KE508219.1:18657-28826 GCA_000441515.1 Elaeis oleifera | reverse complement strand
TTTCATAGGTCAATTCAGTGAACTCATTCTCTAATGAGCACCTATATCCTTGTATTAGTGTCACCACACAAGTGGTTGTGAGATCAACCATCCTTATTTTGATCATACATAACACATACCAGTCTTATCGGTATCATGGATCTCCGACTCAATATACCAATGATTAAGAATATTTTAGATTAGGACTATCAAAGATTTAGATCTCACTGGCATGATCTCATCACAGTCCTAAAATCATTGTCCGAACCTATGGGGTTCATTATAATCTTAAGAACAACAAGATACAGCATATAATGAATCGAAAATACTTTATTTATTAATAATAAATGTCAATTATATGAGTCTGAAAGATAAATTATAATAAATACTCTATCGTATTTCTTATGCAATTGGCTTGTAGGGCATAATTCTTTCATACCTAACCTATTGTCAATGTCCAACCATTTATCAAGTATAGCTCGTTGACTATAGATTGGATAAGCTGATGACATTGGGTTAACTTGGTTAAGAACATAGCTTAATTCTAAAAGCTAAGAATTATTCTTAGATTTCTAAACCAGAATATGTAATTGATTTCGATTAAGTGGTTGATATCTAGGATTCAAGTGAAAATACCGAAAGCCGACAGAATTGATATAGAGAGTAAAGATTTAATTAGATGATTGTAATTTAAAATAGTTTGTTCTAGAGACTTTAAAAATAAACAAAAAGCTTCCACTAATTTTTTGAGTCTCTCACATTCCTCAGATGGAGAAATAAAATTCTAACGTGATAAGTGGTTCTAGTAGATGCTACAATCCCATCAATGTATGGCACCTCACCTAACAGTTATTGGTGATACGTATATCAATTCACGGATAACTTTTTATCCAGATGCTTTTCCAAATATGTTGCAGTAACTTGGTCTCCAAGTCTTGTGGCCTCACCTAATAGTTATTGACATATTTTTTAGTTAAGTCCGACCCATCATTTACCATTGGATCCCTCACCTAATAGTTATTGGGCCTAACTCTATCTTTACCCCAAGGGCATTTAATACCAATAGAGTGATTGTACCTCTCCGATGCAACCGAACCACTGTAACCAGTCGTGAACGATCAATATCAAAAAAGGCACCCGTATCTCTACAACGATAGAGAACCAGTAGACTTAATATTCATGAAGAAGATTTAGATTCAGATCTCTTCTAATTAGTCACATATATCTGATGTAATGACTAATCTTATTTTGGTCAGCATATCTCACGTCTGACCAACCTAGTCGGCATGGGTGAACTCGAGTCAATAAGTAACCTAATACAATACATAATCTTTCAAAATGGTTAGGTAAGTGAAGATGAGTGGGGTTCCCCCATTGCTTTTCTTAGACACCAACGAATTGATCAGATCAGACAACGGAACCAATTAAAGAACCACCATCTAAGACTTGCCTTAGATACCAAATTAGTTGATTAGAATCAATTAGATTAACCTATAGATCTAGGCTCGAACCACTAAGATAAATTCGATTTTGACTTAATCAATTCACATCAAATGTGAATCAATTTAACTAACTACAACTAAATTCAATTTTGAGCCCCTTTGACCTAATTCTAACCAACTCTTGAATAGGTTTGATCAACTACTCAAAATTGAAAAGGATTCTAATTTGATCTAATCAATGATCCTAATTGTAGTTTAGTCTCTAAACTTAATTTGTTCAATCCATACTCGAAGTCCATATTTTATGCATTGAAATTTAGATCTTAAATTTATAATTTTATATCTTATAATTTTGAATCTTAATTCTCAATTAAGTGCATTATGTACATGGGTTTAAGTTTAGATCTTGAAATAATTTCTAATCCAAACTATTTATATTGTATCTTATACAATTTTTTATTTACAGAATTGAGTTGACTTGTCCTGGTACACAAATCGACTTCTCATAATGAGTCGACACAATACTAAGATAATAAAATCTATAGACCTAACCTACACAATTGAGTCAACTTATCAGCAAATGAGCTGACCTATTAGTGTCTTGAGTTGACTCCAACAAAATAAGTCAACTCACTAAGCACTTGAGTTGACCCAATTAAGAATCGAGTCGACTCCATAGGCATGTCAGTCACAGTTTCATGGTTTCATGCAAACAGAACTTAAGATTTTGGATCTAAGATTTTGCAGAAATTAAATTTTAGATTGTGTGTCAAAATAATATATCACATATAATATTTAGTGATTTAAATATATAAAATATATATATAATCTGATTTAAATCTAAAATATGTAATATATATAATTTTTATTCGTTATTCATCTTCATAAGAAATATTACAGTCGGCATCCCTACACATCATAAAGAAACCCATCGAATGGGCAAGAGAGGGACTTTAATCCCTTCATATTCTTATGACCAGATGGCTATGGTGATTATCCTAATTTGATTACTAAGCTACAAAGAGTTTAATCTAATATATCACATATGTAATCAATTAAAAATTAGATCTAATTATCTTTCACATGTCAAACATATGAATAATAATTTTGAATCAATGCATGTAGAAAAAATTTCAGCAATCATATTAGATCCAAATTAAATTCTAATTAATATATTTAGATCTAAAACTAATATTAAATTTGAATAATTCATAATTTATTTCAGATCTGAAATAATCCTGTAATCACATTACAATATGTAAAAAATTTAGATCTAATATTGATTGATGTTCTACATCATTCTAGGACAATCGTTCAATATAACAGGATTATGCCAGGATAACCTTATTCAGAATGATGTTGATCATCTAACTAATTTTTAGATCTGATTTCTATAAATCAGATTTCAGATCTGAGGGATTTTCATATTCATATCAAAACCTATGCTCTGATACCACTGTTAGAAATCGCTATGATTTTGTTAGATGTATAGCCTAGAAGCCAATATGGCTGATACATTGTAATAACTCTAAGACATAATTTTATACTTAATATATTGATTTGATCAATAAAGAATTAATTATTTTCATTCAAGTGTGATGTGCTCTTAAATCATCCATGAAATTAACTTTCGATACATATTCTTAAAGTATTCAAAATTAGAGATATGTATTTAATTCTTAAATACTTCTGATCATAGAATCATCATGAGAATATTGATCAATCTGGATAAATCGATGCATAGATCATTTTCTTCAGAATAGATGATCTCTAGTCTATAGTGTAGAGACACCGGACGATGAGTGCGGATAGTTATCAGAGAATAACTAGTATTGAGTGTACCATACGAGAGATCACTTGAATTTTTATTCAATCATCAGTAATTGTCTTAATGCTATAGTTGTGTGAATGATCCTTTGATTTGAGATGGTATGATTGCTCATAGTGAGGTTGCTGGAGTTTAACTGACACATAAACATGAGTCTCAATGAGCTCTTGTAGTGGCTGTTGGCGACAGTTGGTCCACTGTAAGAGTAGGGTATGCATCAAGATAGGATTATCGATCTTGATAGAGAGGAGTAGTCTTATAAGATTTGAGAAGCTAAGTTCGAGAGTCTGTGGCCACAGTGGTATGATTGATGGAAAGAAGTTTTCATAGAAATCACAATTGGACTTGAGATGATCGAATCTATCATATGACTGATGTTGAGGTTTGACGATTTATCCATGACCTACCATCAAGCTGGGACTCATGGTAGAGGGATTGAATCACATGTTAACTATAGTTTGAGGTTTATTTCGATTCTACTAGATTGCTACTACATATTGCTAGGTGTCATTGGTGGATTGTGAGAGCTTACTAAGATTGTTCTGAATCGACAATCCTTGATGAGTTAGAGTGAAATTGTTCCGATCTATTGAAAAGAGTTTCAATGATACTTTGATAGAGATCATTGTATATCTCACTATCAGATAGAATTGAATCTATGGGGTCACACAACAAAGAGATTAGATCTGAAATTAGTAATTAAACTTATGAAGTGTCAATTGGGTTCAAGATAACCTTGCTAGTACATGGTTAGATCCAAATTTTTTTTATATTTGGATTTTTATTTGATAAGATAATTCAAAATTAATTACCTACTAATAATCTAAATAAACTAGATTCATTAGACTCCAATTGTTGGGTATCTAAGATTTTAGATCAATTGAATTAAGGGTGCAAGTTTCTAATTAATTTCTTTGGTAGTTATTTTTGGGTGCCACCTTGATTTGATCAAGTTGGACATGTCCCATGATTAAAGGGTATGTGGACCTATATTGGGGCATCCCATTGGTGCAAAAGAGGGTGTGAAATAGTGGGTGCAAAAGCTCCAAGAATTGGTGCCTAAAAAGATTCCTAAAGGAAGTTTAATAACTTAAGTTATTAGAAAACCTAATGCAAGTAGGACTTGTATTATAAAATTGAATAGGATTCAATCCTTATGGCTATTTAAAGGGATCTTTCCTAAGGTCTCTAGGCATCCAAACCAGTAAGCCCCGTGCCCCTTTAGAAGCTCCCACATCCTCTCTTCCTCTCTCCTTTTTTTCTCCCTTGGGCGTCCCACATGCCCCACCTTTGGGTGTCCCACATCCACATGCCCATAAGGGCTTTTGCATCCACCTTTGAGTGCTGGTTCCTGATATTTGGTAGCAGCATATACAAGAAAAGAAAGACAAAAAAAGAAGAGATGAAGAAGATCAAAAAAAGAGATCAAAAAGTTGATCGCGATCCAAACTTCATTTAGATTCATAGACTGAATTTTTTAGAGAAAAAATTTAATCTTAAGAGGGCTGTTTCAAGCTGATCCTGAGTGAATACCCATAGAGGTCGGGCACTTGTGTGGCTAAAGAAATCTTTTTTCTTCAGATCCAGATTCGAAGAAGAATTATGAAACAAGTATGTGATTTGATCACAAGTTAAATTTCAGCATATGTATAATTTCAGCATATGAAGTAGATCCTTGTAGTTTATATTTTTATGCATACATAATATAGATTAAAAGTATTTAATCTACTATTCTACTATGGTGTTTAAAAATAAAATTTTGAAATACACATGTGTACCCCTACATATGAATTTCAATAGTGGTATCAGAGCTACGGGTTTCATATGCATAAAATTATCATATATGTTTTGAAAAGAATTTTAAAATCTAATTTTTTCTTGATACATGAGATGTATAGATGAATTTTTGAATCTAAAATTTATTTTAGATTTGATTTTAGAATATATAATTGATATGTGAAAGCATTCATAGATCTTAATTTTGATCTAGAACAGTTTCTAATTCATGTTCACATGATATGTAGATGTATGCATAAACCTAAATTTATATGACCTTGATTCATGATTCATATATGAGATATTGAAAAAATTTATGATAGTGTAGTACATGCAATTAAAATTTTATGCAGTGACAATAATAGATTAAACAATTTAATCTTAATCACGTATATAAGATCTAATCTTAGGCTATCATATTAGGATCTTGGATATGAAAAATATATATTTTTATTGAAATAAAATCACATCGATCTTATCGATGCTGAAATTTGAGATCTAACTATTAGATCCACCATAAGAATCAAAATAAGTTAGAGATCATTATCAAATAAATTTTGATCTTGATCTCCTCTGATCCAACGGTTGGAGAGGGTGTTCCTTAGGTAGCTCGTAGCCACACAAAGTCATCTGACCTCTATAAGAAAATCCACACGAAGACCGGCATAGATCAGGGGCTCAGAGATGCTAGTCTACGAACAACTTTGATAGCTGATCTTTTCTTCTTCTACAAGTACCTTGGACACTCCAAAATGATAAAAAATTTGGAGGAAGAGAAGAGGCTCTAGAAATAAAAAATCTATAAAAAATTGATCATAGGATGTCCAAGAGAGGGTCCCTTTTATAAACTAGGAATTAGGATTTTTCAAAAAAGGATGCCATGAATCAATGCCAAAACCCCTTTTGGCATCCCAAAATTTAAAAAATTATTAAGATGTGGAAAAAAATCTATAGTCTTACACACTAAAAATTCTAAAAAAAATAAAAAATAATATAGCTCCAATAATATACCATATACGAAAATCTCTTTCCTAGTCTGCATCTTATCTCTAATTCGGATCGTATTTGAATTAGGCAAGAGATAATATTATGACTCATCAGGTATAGCCGACCACCCTTATTGGATCCTCTCTCATGACACCAAAAAGGTCAAGCCAAATCCTATTTGGCATGGAGATATGGGCAAGGGTCTAATTATGGCGCAATGAGATAAGTATAGAGTTCTAGTCTGACTTGGACTCTTCATTTCTAATTTAATTCTAATCCAAATCAAATTTGGATTGAAACCACTGATAGAAATAAATTTAATCTAATTAAAAATCTAAATATCTCATCAAATTTTTAACCCAATTAAGAATTAGCTGAGTTTAAATCCTAATCGAATCAGGATCAAATTTCTCTTATAATCAGATTTGATCATATCAATCCCAATCTGAGTCGAACTGAATCTAATTCAATTAGACTTGCTCCAAAGCTCTTTACTCAATCAAATTGAGTCAATTAGTAATCTAATTACTAATTAATTTCTATAAATAATAGAGTCTCAATCTTAGTAGGACTCTCCCATAAAATCCCAATCTAAGTAGGACTCTTCACTAGAGTCACAATTCAATTGGACTCTTCAGCCATCAGATCTGATCAAATCTTCTAATGCGTGTGATCCCATAGGTTCGAACCTAAATCGGTAGTATAAGAATAACTTTCTATACCAATCTATATAACCATCTAGCAATGATGACTCGATGACGGGATAGGTCGAAGTGTTGCAAAGCAACCTTCTAGAACCTACTGGCGTATGGTTACCGTATAATTTATTCCTTTGATTCAAATGCTCAAAGTGACTTAGGATTTAACTGTCAATCCTAATTAAATCGACCATATTTATTCAACCTTTCAAATCCATCTCATAAATTATTTGGCCAAAGTTTTGCTAAATTGAAATACACTGATGCATATCTCCTACCAATTCAGAGGAGTCAATTCCATCTTGACTCACACACCGATTTGATAAGTACTTGACTGCACGTAGTATCCTTCCGTCACTAAGTTAGAAACTTAGATAGTCTGATATTAAAGTACAGTAAGTTGCTTACAAGTCACCGTGATGGTCTCAGGTCGGAGGGACACTTATATCCATATCCTTCACAAGCTACTCTTAACAGTAAAGTGCTCGATACATGGTCACGTTCGATGTAAATGTACTCCTATATTCCATTTACATGCCATAACAGTATCTCTGCACTCTTTGGTTAAGAGGACAATCAACTCATATGGCACAGAATGACCTACACTTGATATCGCTATCATCCTAGTAATAGCGTATCATTTGATCGCAAACAATTTTAAGGACTTAATGACAAATCCTCCTTTGTCGATTAATATATATAGTTCTAAGGACTTCATTATAACACAGAAGTTCAAAGATGATCAATTTATAATGAAAATATCAAATAACTTTTATTAATAAAAATTCATATACAGTTTATAAGATGAGCATAATCGTTTAACGATTGACTTTGGGATACATTTTTCAACAACTCCCATTTGGACTAAAGCCAATCGGTACAGTATCTTATACCTATCTTCGATTTGTGGTCATCAAACTCTTTGATTCTAAGAGCTTTAGTAAATGACGGTCAGATTCTTCCTTTCATCGATCTTCTGAAGGTCGACGTCACCTCAATCCATGATCTCACGGATAAGGTGATAATGATGCAGAATATGTTTGGTGCACTAATGGGATCTCGGCTCCTTGGCTTAAGCAATGGCTTCAGTATTGTCGCAGTATAACATGATAGGGCCATCAATGGAGGGTGCCACTCCGAGCTCGTCGATGAACTTTCACAACCATACAGCTTTCTTCACAGCATTGGATGCCGCAATATACTCTACTTTGCAAATAGAGTCTGCCATAGTATTCTGCTTGAAATTTTTCTAGCAAATTGCTCTATCATTTAGGATAAAAATATAACCTGACATATTCTTACTATCGTCATGGTCTGACTAAAAGCTGGAGTCAATGAACCCCACAAGTTTCAAGTCAGTTTCACCATACACAAGCCACTGGTCCTTAGTATTTCTTAAATACTTGGAATGGTCTTTACGACCTTCCAGTGATTTTTTTCTGGATCAGACTGGTATCTACTTACTACTCCTAATGAGTATGCCACATCTGATCTCATACATATCATGATATACATAATAGAACCCACTGTCAAAGCATATGAAACTCTACTATACGCTCTCTCTCTTGAGGAGTTGTCGGACAATCTCCTTTTGAAGGAAAAATTCTTTGGCCTATCGAAAGATAGCTTTTCTTGAAATTCTTTATGCTGAAGTATTTCAGCATAGTATCTATATACGTAGATTGGGAGAGCCCGAGCAGCATCTTAGATCTATCCCTATAGATCTTCATCCCTAAGATGTAGGCTGCTTCTCCAAGATCCTTCATGGAGAATTATGATGACAGCCATATTTTTATTCTCTGTAATGCAGGGACATCATTTCTGATTAAGAGAATATCATCTACGTACAATACAAGAAATACAATTATCGAACCATTTACCCACTTATATATGTAGGGTTCTTCTCCATTCCTAACGAAGCCATACGTTCTGATCACCTTATCAAAATATATGTTCCAACTCTGAGATACTTGCTTCAATCTATAAATGGATCTCTGAAGCTTGCACACTTTGGACTCATCTGTGGATATGAATCCTTTAAGTTGTATCATATACACCTCTTCATTTAGCTCTCCATTTACGAAAGCTGTCTTCACATCTATTTGCCAGACTTCATAGTCCAGATATACTGCTATCGCAAGCATGATTTGAATAGATTTGAGCATTATCATAGGAGAAAATGTCTCATCATAGTCAATACCACAATGCTGATGATAACTCTTGGCAACCAACAGACTTTATAGGTCTTCACCTTCCTTCTGCGTCCCTCTTCCTCTTGAAAACTACTTACACCCTATGGGCTTAACCCTTTCAGGTGGTCAACTAATATCCATACATCATTGACCTTCATGGACTCTATTTTGGATCTCATGGCTTTAAGCCATTTATCAGAGTCGGATCTCTACATTACATCCATGTAGGTAATCGGATCCTCATCGTTCTCATTGAGTTTGACAGGATCTCCGTCTCAGAGCAAGAAACCTAAGTATCTATCCGGTTGATGCGATACTCTACTAGATTGCCTTAAAGATATTTGTTCATTGGGCTCCAAGTTTGATCTGATCAAATTTAGTTCAGATTTTTATCATTAGTGTCGGTTCTTCTACCGTCGAACTTTATCAAGCTCGATTTTAGAGGCACTTATTCCTTCACTAAGAAATTTTTTTTTCAAAAATATGCCTTACTGCTGACAAACACATTTTGTTCAGCAGGCAGATCAAAGTAATATCCCTTTATTTTTTGGGATACCCTACGAAATTATACTTATCAGACTTAAGACTGAGCTTGTCAGTTTGTAATCATTTAACATAAGCTGGACACCCCCAGACCCTAAAGTAAGAGAGGTTCGGCCTACGTCCTGACCATATCTCATATGGTATCTTACTAACTGACTTGCTCAGAATATTATTGAGCATAAGACAAGCTGTTTCAAGTGCATATCTCAAAAAAGAGATCGATAGAGTTGCAAACCCCATCATGGATCGAACCATGTCCAATAAGGTTTGATTCCTCCTTTCTGAGGTGCCATTATGTTGTGGTGTCCCTATAGGGGTCCATTGGAAGAGAATCCCATTCTCTCCTAGGTATATTAGAAATTCACTGGAAAGATATTCACCTCCTCGATCAGATCAAAGAATTTTAATACTTTTTTAATTTATTTCTCTACTTCATTACAGAACCATTTGAATATTTCAAATGATTCGAACTTGTGTTTCATCAAGTAGACGTACTCATACCTAGATAGGTCGTCTGTGAACGTGATGAAGTAGCTATACCCTCCTCTGGCACATGTGCTCATGGGTCTATATACATCGATATGTATCAGACCCAGCACATCACTGGCTCGTTCACCTTTTTAGTAAAAGGTGACTTAGTCATCTTTCCAAGCAAACAAGACTCACAGGTAGGTAACGATTCGTAATCGTATTTATCAAGAATTTTTCTTAAGCCAACCTATTT
>KE508215.1:49235-59401 GCA_000441515.1 Elaeis oleifera | reverse complement strand
GATGCCCACGTCCCCGCTCCACAATCCTCCGTAACAAACTCCTGAACGGTCCACTGCCAAGCGGTTACAGGCGTCGCCATCAAGTCTGTTACGCCCTCTGCCTATAAATAGGCCTCCAGATACGTTATTCTCTAAGCTCTAGTCTCTATCTAAAAACTCTGCTAAAATCTCCGTTCGAGCACTCCATTCTTGTTGAGGCAGAGAACTGACTTGAGCGTCGGAGGGTCTTGCCGGAGCAACCCCACCTCCGGTTTAGACTTCTTTTGCAGGTCCCGACGGCGACCGCGGCACCCTCGACTCTAGCATCTCCGACGCCGGCGGATTTTTGCAGCAACAAGTAGCATGCGATTGTTTATGTACAAGAAGGTTTCTACTATGGAGCAAAGGCAACCATGAATTTGTGGAACCCAAAACTGGAATCGCCAGATGAGTTCAGTCAGTATTAGCTTTGGATTATTGGAGGACCTGATCAACTTCTAGATACCATCGAAGCTGGCTGGCAAGCATGTTATTGTTTCGATTTCGAATAAATAGGAAGTAGTTTAATTACATAAAATTCTGAAAGTCCTCTCTTCATGCATTAACTAACTTCTGCTGGTTACTTTTGATTTGTTGCGGAAAAAAATCAGGTTTATCCAGACGTGTATGGAGATAATAAAACAAGACTACTACTGGACTGTAAGTTAATATTGCTTTCATTTTTCGCTTGTCCTCAACTTCTCCTACCTTGTCTTTCATGCGTTGTTTCTATTAGTTTCTCCTTTCCTCAACTTCTCCTACCTTGTCTTCCATGAGTTTTTTTTTTTTTCCTTCAATACATTTATCTTATCAAATAAAAGGGATCGTTGGATTGTTCATTATCTTGAGTTTTTCTGTTCTTTTCTAATCAATTATATGAAAAAGATGAGGTGGCACAGGCATTCTTCATTTAGATGGATGATTTACATGGCCAAAATTATAAATTTGTGGCTTCTAATATTTTGCTATGAAAATTTCAACAGGCTGCTGCAACCTAAAATGCCCTGGGTTCATTCAAGTCAACAAGAAGATAGCATTGGGTGCCGCCATCGACCCCATTTCGAGCTATCGTAGAAACAATATGACATCACTTTATATGTCTGGAAGGTAAAATAACAAATGCATGTGGTTTTATTTCTCATCCCAACTCGTAAACTCTCGGTGTAGCAAAACTACAGCAACCATATTTAGTTACTGCTTCACTTTTCTTTTCTTTTATTTTTCTTTTTTCTTTCTTTCTTTTTTTTTGTTTAATGAGTAGGAACCAAAGACAGGGAATTGGTGGTTGCACTATGGGAATCTGTCTCCATTAGGATACTGGCCTTCATCCTTGTTCCCTTATTTGACATATGGTGGCCCCCAAAGGGGGAGGGGATATCGTGAACATAAAGTCAAATGGTCAGCACACCTCGACAAAGATGGGCAGTGGCCATTTCCCAGAAGAAGGTTTTGGCAAGGCGAGCTACTTCAAGAACATTCAAATAGTTGATAACTCCAACAAGTTTCAAGATCCTCAAGGGATTGCCACCATCATTACGAGACCCAACTGCTATAATGTGCAGAATTACAGCAATGGTTTCTTCTACTATGGGGGTCCTGGTAGAAATCCCAATTGTTTGTAGAAGACTTAACTTTTTGGCTTGTTGAGAAAAAAAAACAACCGTGAAAAACATTTAAGAAAAAATAATTTGCAAACAATCAATGCATAATGAAATTAAATTGTCTTTCTTATCATCAAAAAAGAAAAAAATAAATTATTTTCTTTTTGTATAATCAAGTAAACCGTCAAAATCACCGAGTAGTAACAGTCAAGCCACATAAGGAATAATCAATATGAAAGTAAATTTTGTAGCCCACAAGTAAAAGAGATATAAAGAACTTTAAGAGCAACAACTTCCTATACCTTCTGCCATGGGAGATCATCATACAAAGAATTAATATTTGTTGGTCCCAAATTCTCCATTGAAAGAACTTGCTCAATTCTTTGACAAAACAGGAAGTAACTACAAAGTGTGCAGATTTAATTTGGACATAGAACGGCTGAAGGAATCTCAAATTTATTAATATTTCCTGGTTATGCTGAAATATAAAGGCAAATTTTCCTTCCCATAATTTCTTGCAACAAAACAATGCTTCTATCTGGTAACAAGACAATCATGACAAAAAAAAAAAACAAGTCTTATCCTTCTAGCTAGTATGACCTTCATCAATCCTCTTGCACATCCATTGCTATCAAGTGCCACATAATCACTGCCATAAGCATTCTGGAATCTTTTCTTATTACCTTCATTTTTGTTTCTCCTCCTTTCTTACAATTCCCATAAATCTGAGCCCCATATAGAATATGGGATTATCGAATGGGTCATGGTCTAGCCACGCATAGCACTCAACCCCTATTGCATTTGGTGGCTGGCAATCTATTCAGATTGCTGGCAATTTAATATGGTAATTTAGATTACTACGTTTGGTATACTTTTTGGACGGTAATCCATATTGTCTTAGCAATCTAAACTGCCTCATGGGAGGCAATTTAAATTTCTTAGGGAGGGATGGCTATCCAAATTATTACTTTTTTGGCAATATTTAATAAAATTTCGGATAAAATGATTTCTCAAAAAACATACAAAATCTATTGCCTAACACTGCCCCTCTCCTTTGCATGTGCCCCTGGCCCATGGCTCCTCCATCTCCTTTTGTCTACCTGTGGCTCCTCTACTGTTGTCCCCCACCACCTCCCGTGCCATCTCCACACCCATCTCCACCACCACCATGGCTCCACACATGCCCAACCCCTCCTACCCCCTAGTGCCTGCAATTCCCTACACCCCTTAACCCGCCACTTCTCCGCACCATCACTACATCCACATCATTCTCGTTACTTCCATTAGAAAAAAGAAGAGCATCAGAGCAAAATTATTGAAGATATTTTGAAAATTTGATTTTATATTATCGATAATCTGATTATCATATCAAATATGTCAATCAAGATTTTTCAGTAATTTTACTACAACATTACCTGTGTATATCAAACATAATAATCAATATTACTGATAATTTAATGATGGCAATCTATCCTTAAGGCAATCGACATTACCTTCTAAGATTGCTTGGCGATACACTAAATGCAACCTAACACCCGTCCTTAGCAACTTTTCGTGATAGACAATGTTAACACCATTCTCCCCTCCCCTCAAGCCACGCCCCCTTCCCCCTCCCCTCCCCCCCCCCCCCCCCCCAAAAAAAAAGGGACAAAATTTAGCACATGCATTACAAGCAGTAAGGTCCCATTCAGCTTATTCTTGGGCACGCAAGCCCATCCATACCAGCTCAGGGCTGATTATAATGTATGCACCACCTTTTGCCCAGCGTTCCAACGCCACAAAAAGATCCTGTTTGAACACTTTAAATACTCATCTAAATGAATCTACCATCTTACAATCAAGTTAAACATGAATATTGTTGCTGATATGAGGAAGAAATTGCTGCATAACATATGCCAAGAACACACACCATAGATGACAGGTTATTTGAAATCATTGGCAGGAGGTGTTGGACTAAAATTGATATGATTGTCTCTTCGATGTTGATTGTCTTGCTAAGGGAAAGAGATCTAAACTTTAATTATTTGGGGAAAGAAAGAAATAATTGACGCACGATGATTAGATATACCCATGAATTTGTATCTTTGGGTAAATGGTAACATACAAGATACTCTTCATTAATATAAAATATACTTAACATAAATGGCAATGAGAGAGAAGAAATTCAGTTTATATATTGGATGATAAATTATTAGTTTTCATTGAAAAGGGGTTGAAAGAAGGAGGCCATGATGGCGCATGTTAGCATGACCTATGGCTTGGTAGCACTATTATTGGTGATGATCTCCATATGCTGCACTAGGGCCACAGTGCAAGCCATGACGCAGCAATTGGAGGTGCGTCAGCTCCTAAAGCGATTGAATAAGCCTGCAATGAAGAGCATTAAGGTCTGCCTCTAACTATTCGTTTATTTATTTTTTCTTGGATTTATTTTGGCTTTTTAGTGTCAAAAATATTTTTTGTTCATTTCAAGAGAATTTTCGATAGATTTTCTGAATTATTTTCAATAAAAATATATTTACAAAGTATCTATTTATTTAAGGAAGAACCTTAATATGACTAGAATTTTTTAAATTATTTAATTTAATATTAATCTATCTAATAGGAATTTTGATCTCTCTCTCACATACTTTTTATTGCTGCTCTTGTGACATCTTTCCCAAGTTTAGATGGTTTTTTCTTCCTATATTATCTCTGCTTAGCAAAATCTCCTTTAGGAATTGATAATTATTAAATTTATTTTTTGTTGTCAAAATATGGAGACTTGTCTTAGCCATTCCTTGTTAGTAGATGAAATCTATCTTAATTGGTTGTTCACTTGTTATGTGTTTATCATTTTTAACTATTTCTATCAAATATGGATTATTTCTCTCAAATATGGATGGCTTCCTCTTGGCTTCATGCCCTTCTTCCTCTTTGACTCCTCCCCGCCCCTCTCTCTATCCCCAATACATCATGGCTTAATTTGTCCCGTGGCATTCGCTCACTGTATTTCCCTTCTTTTTGATGTAAGTGTCGGGAAAGCATAACTCAAGATTTTAGTGCTTGTTTGCCTTTACATGGAGAACTTTTGTTGTTGCATACAAAAAGGAGTGTAGATGGGTTTCTCCAATCTGTGTCAGGTCTCTCGGTGGCTCAACCATCTATGGTTTGGGACGTGCATGTCTCTCAAAATAAAAGCAAGACGTATGCCAGAAATACTTACCTAGTATACCATTGACCAAAATGGAGGATTTGGATGATGTTAGTAGATGCTTCATCCACAAGCACCAGCGTTGGGTAAAACTCTTGCTGAGAGTAGCTGGAGAAGGAATGCCTGGTCGATGTTATCAAATGCCTTCTCCAAGTCGACTTTGTAAAGGATGCCTTTATGTTTATTTTACAATGCAGTAGGATATGATCTCAGAGGCAGCAGCAAAGATTTCTGAAATACACATTTTCCTTATGAATGCACCGTATCTTGTCCTTCTTTTTGTCCATGTCTTGATCTATTGGTGGCTGGGAAGAATCTAGAGAATGTTTTATATTAAAATGGTAAAAAGAATTATTATACATGATAGTTTGGAAGCACGGTAGCAAGAAAAATATTTTTGCACAATGCTCGCATAAAAGTAGGAATTTTATTCCGTTGCTTTGAAAAAAATTTGTTATCTGTCTATTTTACGTGCGATATTGCCCCTCTGTTTCGGGAATAGAAGGGGAGCAAGCATCCCTATTTCGCCAAGGGAAGAAGGAGGAAAAAAAAAGAAAAAAAAAAGAAAGAAAAAAGAAGGAATAAAGAGGAAAAATAAAGAAATTTTCTCTCTACATTTTCTTTAATTTCATCATCTTTTTCTGATATCTGTGGGAAAGGAGAGCACTTGATTGAGAGAGATTAAGGTTTTTTTTTAGGTTCTGATTAGTTTTTTCTATATGTGTGGTGGGGCATGGATGTATCTAGAGCATGCTGGTGCCTTCTGGGGGTGGTCCAGATTATGGAGGTGTTCAGCTGGTACAATAAGCTCGCTGGTGCTCAAGTACGTGTGGACCAATTGATCCTATATTCTTCTTCCTCTCATTCTTGAAATGGCTTCTTTGTTGCATGTTTAATAGCACATGAAGTGATCTGACGATCACTAATAGAGATATTGGGTCAGCTAGGTTTTAATAACAAGCAGCGCCAGGTGTTGTGAGGTGGTTGAAAGCACCATCAGTCAAGAATAATCCTGATGGTGCTAGACTGGGAATTTTGAAATCTTCCCTCTTTTTTGATCTGTTGTTCACACTGCTTTATTTACCTATGGTTTAATGGGTGGAGAAAAAAAGGGTAGGTAAGCTGAAAGAGCCAATAGGAGCTTGATAATATATGACATCTACTTTCTGCATTAAATTTGTTATCCAACTTTGTTGATCCTTTCAGTTACATGGTGATTAGTTTTCCAATTCGAAGATTTGGGTTTTCAAGCATATCCTGTCTTGGAGATTTCTGCGTAGGTATGCTTAGCTTAGCTGTATTTATGAGATTGGGTTTTTTTGTCACAAACTTATGTTGGTTTTGATGGGATCACTTGTACATACTTCTTTTACATAAATTAAATTTATAATTTGGCCATGCATATCTATGCCATTGCTCCCCAGCTAAATCTGAGTGCTGTCCGGTGTTTTTATTTGTATAATGTAAGCGAAACGAGATAGTTTTAACCTTTGGTCCACTAAAATATGCTGAGTTATTAGAACACGAAGGATTTTTCAGAAAATCATATCCCTTATAATCTATACTATATGTAAAATATATTTTTTTATTATTTTAATTATTGTTGAAATACATATAGAATATATTAACAAATTAATAAATAAAATATTTCTCAAGAAAAAAATTGCATGTCATGGATGGTATGGGGTTATAAGCTAGTTTATAGAGTTAAAAGCATTCCTCTGTTCTTATTTGGGCGTTAAAAATTCTTGAGCTGTGTTATTTTCTAATTTGTTTAGCATTTTATTCTATTAATATTCAAACATAAAAGTTTTATTCCTTTTTTCATTTAGTAAAATGCCATCAAGTTTTCACTGTAATCTTCCTTTTTCGTGGCACTTATTTTGGCATTTTTCACTGTAATGCTTCTTAATTTGTGACTTCATTCGTTCTAATATCTGTTTTTTCCTTTAAAAAGAGCCCGGACGGAGATATCATAGACTGTGTCCATATCTCTCATCAGCCAGCCTTTGATCATCCTTCACTCAAAAACCATACTGTCCAGGTGTGCTCTCTTTCCCCTCACTTCGTCTTCTTTCCAAATTCTTCCACTATCACTTAATGTTTACACCTGCTGGCATGGTCTCTTTATTTTGTCTCTACTTGTGAAAATCTTCAGATGAGGCCAAGTTTCCACCCATTAGGCCTACATGATGAGAACAAGGTGGCATCAAAGATGGAAACTAAATCCATACCTCAGATTTGGCATCAAAATGGGAGGTGCCCCGAGGACACCATCCCTATTAGGAGAAACAAGAAAGGTGATGTGCTGAGGGCCAGCTCTGTCGAAAGATATGGAAAAGACCCACAGAACAGTCCCAAATCCCACTTCTGTAGATCCCAATGATTTTAACATTGTGCATCATGAGGTATATTTACTTTTCCATTTTTTTTCCTATGCTCCTTCACCTTTCTCATTTGTGTTTGTTGATGGGTCTTCTCGAGAAGCATGCGCTTGCTTATGTAATGGGAGGTAGCTACTATGGAACAAAGGCAACCATGAACGTGTGGAACCCGAAACTGGAATCACCATTTGAGTTCAGTCTGTCTCAGCTTTGGATTGTTGGTGGTCCTGATAAAGTTTTAGATACTATCGAAGCTGGCTGGCATGTATGTTATTGTATCTATTTCAAATAAACAGAAAATACTCTACATTACATGAAATTCTGAAAGTCCTCTCTTCATGCATTAACTATCTTCTGCTGTTTACTCTTTGTTGTGGAAAAAAAAAAATCAGGTTTATCCAAGTCTGCATGGAGACAATAAAACAAGACTATTCATTTACTGGACTGTAAGTTAATATTCCTTCATTTTTCTCTTGTCCTCCATGTGTTGTTTCTATTAGCTTCTCCATTCCTCATGTTCTACTACCTTGTCTTCCATGAGTTATTTTTAATACATTAATCTTATCAAATAAAAGGGATCGTTGGATTGTTCATTATTTTGAGGTTTTCTGTTCTCTTCTAATAAATTATATGAAAGAGAAGAGGTGCCACAAACATTCTTCCTTTCAATAGATGATACAAGGCAAAAATTATAAAAATTGGTGGCCTTCAAGCTGCCAGGCTGCAGCTCTACCGCTGCTCTCCTATGAGGCTGTGATAATTGGAAAGCTTCTTCTTTTTCTTCACTTTTGGGATTTTTGTATTATTGTCTTTGTGTCTTTATCTTCGCTAGAGACTATGATGGAGAATTCTCTAGCCTTGTGATCATCCAGGAGATGTTTTACTTGCTACATTCTAATTGCACCCAGATGGTTTTCTTCTGAGTCTCTTTTCTGTCTGTAATCTATAAAGAAGTATTCTCTTTTGAATTCTCTTAGAAGCAACAGTTTCAGTTTCTCTTATAATCCTATATATTCTTGTAATTTCTACTTCTCGCCTATGTAGTCACTTGTGCTGATTGTACACTTCAAAATGGTGGCTTCTAATATTTTTCTGCAAAAATTTCAGCAAGATGGTTATCAATCCACAGGCTGCTACAACCTAGTTTGCCCTGGGTTCATTCAAGTCAACAAGGAGATAGCATTGGGTGCTGCCATCAGTCCCATTTCTAGCTATGGTGGGCGCCAATATGAAATCACTTTATTAGCCTGGAAGGTAAACACAAAAATTCAAGTGAATTTTACTTCTTGTCCCAACCCTAAACTCTCGGATAGTCATATTTAATTACTTTCTCACTTTTCATCTATAAATCATAATAAATATTCATATGGTTTTATTTTTTAAGCAGGATCCAAAATCGGGTAATTGGTGGCTGCAGTATGAGAATCTATCTCCATTGGGCTATTGGCCTTCATCCTTATTCCCTTATTTGACAAATGGTGGCTCCCTAGTAGAATGGGGAGGGGAGATTGCAGACTTAAATTCAAATGGTCCACACACCTCCACACAGATGGGCAGTGGCCATTTCCCAGAAGAACATTTTGGTAAGGCGAGCTACATCAGAAACATTCAAATAGTTGATCGGTCCAACAAGCTTCAAGCTCCTCAAGGGGTTGGCACTGTCATTACAAGACCTAATTGCTATAATATGAAGAGTTACAGCAATGGTTACTTCTACTATGGGGGTCCTGGTAGAAATCCCAATTGTCCATAGAAGGCCTTAACTTTTTGGCTTGCGGGAAAAAACCAACCGTGAAAATATTTGAGAAAAATAACAGTGAACAATAAATGCACGATGAAATAAATAGTTTTCTTTTTGCATAATCAGGTAAACTGTCAAAATCATTGAGCAATAATAGTCAAGCCACACTGAATAATCAATATGAAAGTAAATTTAATAGCCCACAAGGAAGAGAGACACAATGAATTTTAATGTGGAAACCCTTCCAATATGAAGGATGAAAATTGCTGGATCTGTTTCAGCAAAATTTCCACTATTGTGAATGTAATGGGATTACATAGAGTATTTCTACTAAAGCTAGAGATCAGCACAAAGCAATATCAGGACATATAGGTTGAAAATTCAAGAATGCACCAACAATATCTCACCAAGCGAGTATGCTAAATCCAAGTAACAAGAGAAGAAATCAATGATCCAAACACTTAAAGTTGAAGAACAAATGTCAAGATTCACCACCTAAAATTAGAGATAAATTAGAGCTAAAATTATCATTCAATCTTTGGCAAAGTCTCTTATCCAAGAGGACCATCAAGTTCAATGTGGACCACTTTGGTCATTAAGAAGAAGGGGATAGGATCCAGGAGCAAGATATGTTACATTGTAAAGTCAAATTTTCTGTCTAACTAAGATGACTTTTATTTCTAAATGGGCATCTTTTCAATGTGTGTGAACTGGCTAAATTAAATTTAAGATTTTCTATAGTACTCCTTTATAATATTTATTATAAAGAATATTTAGATATTTCATATTATCATTTTTATATATTTTATTTTTAAAAATAATATTTTATTATTTTTTTTCCTTCTTCCTTGTGCCCTCACCCCCCCTTGGCTCCTCCACCATCGATCTTCACCCTACCACCCCAACCCCTAAGGCCCCCCACCCCCAACCCCAACCCCCCTGCTCGCACCCCAACACCGGTGGCTTCAGCGTCCCCTTTGTCACGCCCCAAACCCAACACTCAGATCGGATACGTGATGGCCGCACACTCCTTAGAGCAAGCCCTAAAGAATATGCAAGGCCCAAATTAAATCATTACAACCTTATCAACCATAATATTTAATTTCAATAATAATTCATAAATCTTGCATAATTACAATTAACATTTCTTCAATCCTCTGATCACGTACTATGACACTCTATCTATCCATCAGCTCACCGTAATCCAAGCCATAGCCAATCATAAACAT
>KE508215.1:28230-39476 GCA_000441515.1 Elaeis oleifera | reverse complement strand
TTTTGTATATAAATCTATATTTTTTTTCTGTTAAAAAATTAACGATGCTTATAAGCGTCATTAATAGACTGATTAACGACGCTTATAAGCGTCGCTAGTGACTTAACTGTCGACGCTTCTAAAAGCGTCTTGGTAGGGTGAAGGACGCGTTGTCATTAACGACGCTAAAAAGAGCCGGTAAAATTTAATTTTACGACGCTTTAAAGCGTCGATAGAAATTATTACGATATTTTAAAAATGTCGGTGCTTTTCGTCTCCACTCTTACATAGGCAACGCTTTCGCGACGCTTTTTGAAGCATCGTAAAGCTTATTTCCGACGCTTATTAGCATCGTAAAATACCTTTTATAGCGTCGTCTTTTATCATTTTCACTGTAGTGTAAATGAAGCTCCTCTTCTCTTCTCTTCCTTATTTTTTGTTGTACATGAGAGAGAGGGGTTAAAGCCCATGGGTAAGGGTGCCATGTCATCCTTACTTCTTCGTTTTCCTGTAAGTGTGCATCTACCCCATCACGTTGGTCAGGACCCACCCAACAAAACTCGCCTTCCAAACTCATGCAAAGGGTTTCACCAAACCCACTATCTTTCTGCACATCTCAAGCTTTTCCCTAGGGAATGATTTTGCCTTCATATCGGACCCATTCTCGCCAACATGAATTTTCTCATGACATAATAACTTAGGGTTACCACCATCAAAATCTAAATATACTTTGAAAGTGCCTTTGAGATATCTGAAAATCTATTTTACAACCTATTAGTGGATGTTGTTTGCCAAGATTAAGAAAAATTGATTGACAATAGCAACTGTATGAGCAATACTAGGCCTTGTGCAAACTAACTAGGGATTTATAAAACACTTTCTTCATATCTTCTTTATCTTTAGCACTCATAGGATATTGCTTGGAGCTTATCTTGAAGTGATCACCTACAAGTAGAGCGTACACTAGTGTCAGTTTACTCAAATTAAACCTATGTAATATTTTCTCAGTATATCTCTCCTCAGATTAGAGAGCAACAACTTCCTATACTTTCTCTTGTGGGAGATTATCATCCAAAGAATTTAATTTTTGCTGGTCCCAAATTCTCCATTGAAAGAACCGGCTTAATTCTCTCTTTAACCTATTAATCTTACTAATATCTTGGTATACAACAACATATCATTCACATAAAGCAAGAGAAAAAATAAAATAACTATTAAAAAGTCTCTCAAAAATATGCAATTATCAGAAGCAATTTATTATACCTATAATATGCTATGAAAGAATCAAACTTCTTATATCATTATCCAGATTCTTGTACGAGCCTATAAAAAGTAATATCGTGCCCTTGAGACTTCATCAGAGAACACCTCATTCAGAAAAGGTAATTGGAATTAACTTAAAGCAATTCCTTTAAGTAAGATCAGACGAAATTTGTGAAGCGCTGACTATTTAAAAAAAATCATAGTATGGGACGTGTCTCTTTGCATGGTGAGCTTTGTTGTTACGTTTAGTAGAGGATGTCATATGCTCTAATTCTAGGGCACAGTCTCAGTTGTTACGGTTGGTGGAGGATGCCATATGTTCTAATTCTAAGAGTACCGTGTCTTTGTTGTTACAGTTGGTGGAGGATGCCATACACTAATTCTCTGGAGTACTGTATCTACCGTAGGAAAATCTTTAAGAAACTTCATCACGTAAGTTGATGGATCATATATTTCTCGTTCCTAACCACCGGCCCGCGAGTGACCAGAAAAGGAAGGCTCTCTTCTTTCCCTCCGAAGACTCCGGCTAAGATCGGAGTCCTAGGGCCGCCGGACTCTTGCGGAGCCCTCGAGCTGGACTCCTCTATAAGACCTCGCCACCCCTTCATGACTCTCCACCGCCAAGAACAATCCTTCTTTCTCTCTCTTTTTCTCGTTGGAGTTCGACTCCTCCCCACCGGAACTCCGGGATACGACGCTCATGGTAGCCAAGGTAAAGCTTACCCTTATTCTCATTTGCTCTCCCTAGCTTGAACCATTGTTTCCGGCCTTGATTTAGCTGGAAATCAAGTTGAAAACCACCTCCCCTGTTTTTCCGATCACTTTCCCCTTTTTCCGACGATCGCCGCGGCTGTTATTCTTTGTGGAGCCCTCGGCCGAGTTCCCCATGGTCACCTGATGGCCAGAGAGTGGAGCGATTTCCGCCGGTGGACGACCAATGCTCAAAGCATACAGAACTCCCTGTTTTCAGCCCTTTTCATTGTTGTTTTTGCCGGCCGGTCGCCGACGCCCGGTGCTATCAGCCGCTAGGCACCGCTGCATGTCATCGACCCTCCGGCATTGATCACCACGACCACAGCTGCGGTCCACCTTTCTTCCCCTGTTTTGCCAATGAAGAAAAAAAAAAGAAAAAAATCCTCATAGGCCACACGCTCATCTGACTGAATCTATCATGGGTTAAATATGCATGTTGTTGCTAACATACATAACGAATTGCTGCGTAACATACGCCAAAAACACACCACTGCTTATAGGTTATGTTGGACTAAACTTCTTTTCATTGTGTTGGTAGGAGAATTCATATATTTAATTAATTGGGAGAATAATTGATGCATGAATGATGATCAGATATGCTGAAAAATCCATGTCCTTTTGGATAAATTGTAACATAAGATACACTTCATTAATATAAGATATACTTTGACAAGAAATTTTGATTTTATATTGGATTGTATATTTATTTATTTCTTTGAAAAAGTGTGAAAAGAAAGGCCAATGGCAGCACATGTTAGCATGAGTCATGGCTTACCAGCGCTATTGTTGATGTTGACCATTTTATGGTGCACTGAGACCATGGTGCAGGCCACGACACAGCAATTGAAGGTGCGGCAACTCCTAAAACGATTGAATAAACCTGCCGTCAAAAGTATCGAGGTTTGTTATTCTACTATTCTCTTATTTATTTTTTACTTATTTTTTTTGACTTTCTAGAGTTAAAAATATTTTTATTCATTTTGAGAGAATTTTCACTAGATTTTCTGAATTGTTTTCAATAAAAACAATTTTATGAAGTATTTATTTATTTGAAGAAGAATCTTAATTTGGTTAGAATTTTTTAGATTATTTAATTTAATATTAATCTTTTAAAAAGGATTTTGATCTCCCTCTCACACACCTTTTTTTTTGGCCTTGTAGATGGTTTGCTTCCTATGTTATCCTACTTAGCAAAATCCCTTTAGAAATTGATATATTATTTTTTTTTTAAAATCTTCTATTAAAATATAGAGACTCATTCCAGCCACAAGTTGTTAGTAGATGAAGTTTATCTTAATTTTGTTAACTTGTTATCTATTTATTATTCTTTAATTAATTTCGGTGTTCCTCTCAGCTCCATTTCATTCTTCCTCTCGATTTGTCTCTGCCCCTACTCTGGTTCAGTATACATAATTTTTTAGGATGCGTGGAAGCAAGAAAATTTTTTATACAATGCTTACATAAATCAAGGAATTTTATTATGTTTTCTTTAAAAAAGATTATCTATCATCTACTTGCAGTTGTGCCATCTAATTAATTTATAGAGTTAGAATCATTCCTCTGTGCTTATTTGGGCATTAAAAATTTTTGAGTTGTGCTCTTTGTATAATTTGTTGGCATTTTATTCTATCATTTTTAAAATAAAATTTAAAAAAATTACAGAAATATCTCTTTAACTTTAACCTAATTTCATTTATACCCTCTATATTTTAAAAAAATATCAAACTAGCCTTTCTAATTATCGATATGTTCTGATGTAGTCTAATCGTCTATCTTCGTTAATAAATTTTTTAAAATGATAAAATATCAATTTCTTTATCTCTTCTCTCTGATTGATTTCCTCCTCTATCGCCGGCATCTATCTTTCTCCCTCTTCTTTCTCCTGCTCCCTTTCTTCTCATCCATTTCTCTTCCTCCCTTTCTCCCCTTTCTCCCTCCTCCCCTTTCTCCACCTATTCCTCCATCTTCTCTCCTTCCTTTCTATCCACTTCTCCCCCTTATCCTCCTCCTCCAAGTCGCCCATAAACCATTCCCCTCCACAGTGGCCTCTACCTCTATCCCTTCTTCCCTTTCTCAACTTCTTCCTCCCCATCCTCTTCTCCTCTTTTTCTCTTCCTCAATCCTATTCCTTGCCGACGGTCCCTTTCCCTCCCCACTTTCTCCTCATCCTCATTCTCCTCCTTATCCTCTTTCTCCTTTAAATTAACCAATCCATAAGCTCTATCCTTTTGATGGCCTCATCTATATCTGTCTCTTCGTATTGGCAAAAATCTTTCTTCTCCCTTCCTTCTCACTCATTTCTTCTCCTCTATTATTGCTCCCTCTATCTCTTCCCTTCCTCCTTATTCCATTCATTTCCTTATCCTCCAAACCATTTATAAGCCATCTTCTTCATAACGGCCCTTCTACTTCTGTCCCTCCCTATCGGCAACTCATTCTTCTCCTCTTCTTCTTCTTGTCCTCCTTCTCCTCCTCTAACCCGACATCCCTTCTCCCCTCCTCCTCTTCCTTCTCATCTATTTTTCTTTACATCTTCTTCCTCCTCCAAGCCCATCCGTGAATAAGAGGTATTTTCGTTCATTAAGAGAGAAATCTAGTATCATTGATTGGAAAATAAATAGTTGAGGAGTGTTCCTATCATTGAAACATATCAATAAGTAGAAAGGTCGATGGGATATTTTTAAAGTATAGGAATGTAAATGAAATTAAACTAAAGTTGAGGAGTGTTCCTATAATTTTTCTAAAAGTTTTATTCTTTTTATCCATTTAGGGCAATCCAAGCTGTGTAGTTATTATTGACATTTTTCACCGTAACGCTTCTTGATTTGTGGTTTCATTTGTTCCAATATTTGTTTTCTTTTAAAAAGAGCCTGGATGGAGATATCATAGACTGTGTCCATATCTATCGTCAGCCAGCCTTTGATCATCCTTCACTCAAAACCATACCGTTCAGGTGTGCTCTTTTTCCTCCTCACTTCCTCTTCTTTTCAAATTCTTCCTCTATCACTGAAGTGTTTGCACCTGGTGGTCTCTTTTCTTTGTCTTTATTTTGTGCAAAATCTTCAGATGAGGCCAAGTATCAGCCTATCAGGCCTATATGATGAGAATGAGGTAGCATCAAAGATGGAAACAAGCTTTATACGTCAGCTTTGGCGTCAAAATGGGTGGTGCCCCGAGAACACCATCCCTATTAAGAGGACCAAGAAAGATGATGTGCGGAGAGCCAGCTCTGTCGAAAGATATGGGACGAAGAGCCACAGGACCATCCCAAATCCCACTTCTTCATATTTGCAAGACATTGTCAAAGGACATGAGGTATATATTTTTGAAAATATATGAAAAGGCGTAGCTTAGGAACAAAGTATCTCTTACTTTTCCATTTCCTTGCCATGCTTCTTCGCCTTTCTTATTTGTGTTTGTTGGTGGGTCTTCTTGAGTAGCATGCCGTTGTTTATGTAAAAGGAGATAGCTACTATGGAACAAAGGCAGCCATGAATGTGTGGAACCCAAAACTGGAATCACCATTTGAGTTCAGTCTGTCTCAGCTTTGGATTGTTGGTGGTCCTGACCAACTTTTAGATACTATCGAAGCTGGCTGGCATGTATGTTATTGTATCAATTTCAAATAAATAGAAAGTAGTTTTAATTGCATGAAATTCTGAAAGTCCTCTCTTCATGCGTTAACTAACTTCTGCTGGTTACTCTTTGTTGTGGAAAAAAAACAGGTTTATCCAAATCTGAATGGAGATAATAAAACAAGACTATTTATTACTGGACTGTAAGTTAATATTCCTTCATTGTCCTCTTGTCCTCCATGTTTGTTCCTATTAGCTTCTCTTTTCCTCATGTTCTCCTACCTTGTCCTCCATGAGTTTTTTTAAATAAAATTATCTTTCCAAATAAAAGGGACCGTTGCATTGTTCATTATTTTGACTTTTTCTGTTATCTTCTAATAAATTATATGAAGCAGATGAGGTGCCACAGACATTCTTCATTTCGATAGATGACACGGCAAAAATTATAAAAATTGGTGGCTTCTAATATTTTTCTGTGAAAATTTCAGCAAGATGGTTATCAATCAACAGGCTGCTACAACCTACTCTGCCCTGGGTTCATTCAAGTCAACAAGGAGATAGCATTGGGTGCCGCCTTCAATCCTATTTCTAGCTATGGAGGACGCCAATATGAAATCTCTATATTAGCCTGGAAGGTCAACACAAAAATTCAAGTGATTTTTACTTCTTGTCCCAACTCCTAAACTCCCAGTGTAGCAAAACTACAATAGTCATATTTAAATACTTTCTCACTAGTCATCTATAAATAACAATAAATATTCATATGGTTTTATTTTTGAGCAGGATCCAAGCTCGGGGAATTGGTGGCTGCAGTGTGGGAATCTATCTCCATTGGGCTATTGGCCTTCATCCTTATTCCCTTATTTGACAAATGGTAGCTCCCTAGTAGAATGGGGAGGGAGATTGTGGACTCAAATTCAAACGGTCCGCACACCTCCACACAGATGGGCAGTGGCCATTTCCCAGAGGAACGTTATGGTAAGGCGAGCTACATCAGAAACATTCAAATAGTTGATCGGTCCAACAAGCTTCATGCTCCTCAAGGGGTTGGCACTTTCATTACAAGACCCAATTGCTATAATATGAAGAGTTACAGCAATGGTTACTTCTACTATGGGGGTCCTGGTAGAAATCCCAATTGTCCATAGAAGGCCTTAACTTTTGGCTTGTGGGAAAAAACCAACCGTGAAAAATATTTGAGAAAAAAAATAACAGTGAACAATAAATGCATAATGAAAATAATAGTTTTCTTTTTATGTGATCTGGTAAACTATCAAAATCACTGAGCAATAATACTCAAGCCACACTGAAAAATCAATATGAAAGTAAATTTAATAGTCCACAATTAAGAGAGGCGCAATGAATTCTAATGTGGAAACCCTTCCAATATGGAGGATGAAAATTGCTGGACCTGTTTCAGCAAAATTTCCATTATTGTGAATATAATGGGATTACACAGAGTATTTCTACTAAAGCTAGAGATCAGCAAAAAGCAATATCAGGACCTATGGGGTGGAAATTCAAGAATGCACCAACAATATCTCACCAAGCGAGTATGCTAAATCCAAGTAACAAGAGGAGAAATCAATGATCCAAACACTTAAAGTTGAAGAACAAATGCCAAGATTCACCACCTAAAATTTGAGATAAATTAGAGCTAAAATTATCATCTAATCTAGTGAAGTCTCTTATCCAAGAGGATCATCAAGTTCAATGTAGACCACTCTGGTCATTAAGGAAGGGAGGATAGCATCTAGGAACAAGATATGCTATATTGTAAAGTCAAATTTTACGCCCAATTAAGATGTATTTTTTTTCTAAATGGCATCTTTTGAAATGTGTGATTTGGTTAAATTAAATTTATTGTTTGGGATGGTTAAACTAAAATTTTCTTTGGAAAAATTTTGATTGAATATATCTCCTAATCCAAGAAGAATTAGGTAGTGTGGCTGAAGATAAAGTCGATATAGATATCAAAATCTATCTTGCATAAATTTTAGCTTTTTTATATTTATTTCTACCAATTATATTTGTTTTGAAAAAATTGAGTTTTATATAGACCAGAAGAGGAATTATACCTAGATTGTGTAAGAATGAATGCCACCAATACAAATAGTTGAATATCTTAGTTTATTATGGATCAATGAAAGTAAAAGAGACCTTGACCTTATTTTTGGCAAATGCACTACTTTTCTTATATCTTATTAAGAGATTTGAGTTGAGTAAGTTGAGGGAATGGTTTCTTATCCCTAACAAGTTCCATCTTGGCCTTCTCAATGAGGCTCCTCTTCTCTTCCTTCTTCTTATGTTTTGTCGTGCACAGGAGAAGGGGTTAAAGCCCATGGGTGAGGGTGCCATGTTATCCTTACTTCTTCCTTTTCCTATAAGTGTGCATCTATCCCATCACATGAATCAGGACCCACCCAACAAAACTCACCTTCCAAACTCAAGCAAAGGGTTTCACCAAACCCACTATCTTTCTACACATCTCAAGCTTTTCCCTAGGGAATGATTTTGCCATCATATCTGACATTATCAACACGAATTTTCTCATGACATAATAACTTCATCTCCAGAATATCTTGAATTCAATAATATTGCACTTGAATATGCTATCACTTTGAGTGAAAATCTAGATTCTTACTAAGATGAAGGATGCTTTGATTATCATGAAAAACATTCTATTTTCTTGTTTCAAGCTCAATTCTTAGGAAGTTTTCCATCCAAAATATATCCACACAGACTTCATTTGCTAACATATTCAGGTTCAATTGTAGACAAAACAATACCTTAGTAAGATTGACTACCATAACACTTTTCTCACGGAAAAAGAATCAAGTACGGTAATAATGTTTCTTAGAATCAATATCACTGGTCTTGTCAGCGTCATGTATGCATCCAATATAAATTTACCATGATGAAAACATAAACACCCTAGAAGTATATCTGAGATACATGAGAATCAATTTCACAACTGACCAGTATTCTCTGCTAGTACTAAAGAGGAACTAACTGATAACACCAATTTCATGAGGGATTTTAAGCCTTTTCTCAGCCAAGTGTCCCTATGGAAAAGTTTTGAAGTCCATCATTTTGTTAGAATGGACCGGGGAACGTAGCAGGGTTGGCATACAATATTTTGGATAGAAGAATTAATTGATTATAGGAAAGTAATTCGACTAGCAAAGAAGAAGGCCTTCCACTTCTAGCCATCAAGTTTCATGCAGATTTTTCCCTTATAAAATTCAAGTCAGCCACAATTTGCTTCCAGATAAAGGCACTCCAAGTTATGTTTATGTCTAGTTGTCCACCTCCAACTTTAATATAATTTTAAATGGTGTGCAAAGGAGCATAATATAGGAAGCTGCATCAAATGTGCTTCTAGTGGGTATATCTGTGGATCTCATTGGGGATATCAACTATATTATTAGTGGCAACGCAAAGCCTTTCATAGTGACATAAATGGTAAGGAATTTAGATTTTTTTCTTTTCAACCTACTGGTCTGATTAACTTGGGTTTTGAGAGCCCAAATTACACTCGGCGCAATAATAGACTACGTCTTGCATGTGCTTAGGAAAGATTAGGCTGTTTGTTAGCTTCGAACAAGTGGATGGTTCTATTTCCTGAATCAAATGTGTGTCTTGTGGCTCATTACTTGATGCTAAGGATAAGTTCCGTCATATTATTAATCAATTTTGCTTGCAAAATTTTGATTGCCTTGCAGGAGAATTCAAGAGGTGGTTTGACAAGCTTGGAGATGCTATGGCCATTATTCTCCTTGTGTTTAAGTAGCCTTGATGCCAAAGAATACCAAAGAAGGCCTTAGAAGATGGAACCATCGCCTTGATCGCAACAGTTTCAAGAGGTGAGCAAATCTCAATACTTGAAATTCATACCAAGGAGGCCTAAAATGGAGGCCTCTATGAACAAGAGTACATGAAGTTATTGAAACTGCTTCAGCTATATGATAAGAATTTATGTATACAGAAAATCTTTTGTAGACAAAAGTCAAGAATCTAATGGCTCAAAGAGGGCAATTCGAACACTAAATTTTTCCATTGATCCATTATCTAACAAAAGCAGTCCTCTATGTAAATTCACATATTACATAATGAATTAAGATGGTTTATATTAAGTTGAGGGATGATTTTAGATTAAAATTTGAATGGTTAACCTTTTTTTTTTGGTAATAGAATAAGATAAAGGTTAAGTTACATCTGGTGTTAGCATAAATCTTACAGAATTACACTCTTTTCTAAATCGGATGATGATGATTGCACATTGATGATCCAAAAAACTTGTAATAACTCAGATTTAAAAAAAAAATCCAAAACCCTCACACGTGCACGTGAGGCTGGGAGAAGGAAGACTCCCATCGGGAGTCTTCCTCGATGGGAGTCTTCCTCTTCTTTGACTTTGGCTAGGAAAAAATGGTGTTTGGGGCTTTCAAAAATTTGGATTAAATCCCTAAAAATCCATCTATAAAAAGGCTCTTCTCCTCCCTTGAATTTCCTCACAAATTCTTCAAGAAACCGTCAATGATTCCTTGGAAAATTTGCCACCAATTTGGGTCAATTCATCGAGTTCTTTTCTTGGGATTTTACCGAAGAAATCGTCGGAAATCTCCTATGGCTCCCCCAGACCGTGGTAACTCCTTTCTTTCTTCCTTTTCTTCTTTTCGGTCATCCTCTCATCATCAATCCTCAGATTGGAGCCGACAGTCGTCGGATTTAATTTTGAAACTGGGTAGCCAATGTTTTGTTCTTGATTTCACCTTTTGCCGCCAACAACAACCGTCGTTGGGGCCGTCGCCGGTGCTGTGGTGTTCGCCGCCGCTGAGAGCCACCGTGGGTGGTTGGTCCCGGTGGTCTATGGCCATGCGTGGGAGAGGGAGAATGGGGCACGATCCCCTATTTGAAGAGAAGAAGGGAACAAGAGAGTTCTTCTCTCTCTTCTTTGGTTTATTAATTAATTTTATTTAGTTGGTCAAATAATTTTAATTATTTTTTCTTAGATGGATTATGAAAAATTCTAGAAAAAGATTTTGAGATCGGGTGTGGATCCTGGTGAATCTCAATAGAGAATTTTAGATGATTAATTTGATTTATTTGATTTATTTCTAAATATTAATTTGAATATATAGAAGAACAATTTCTCGGACAAGAGGACATCGAGAAAGGTTCGATCCAGATTATAAATCTAATGAGTTTCTCTCTCTATTTTCTCCCTCTACCAGCTTCTCTCTCTACTTTCTCTCTCTAAAATTTTTTTTTCTTTATGAATTTCTCTCTTTAGGAGTCTACGGACCAGTAGAGGGTCCAAGTATTTAAGTAATCCTGATCTTGGTTGATCCTCACAGAGGTCCTGGATTTATGTTATTAGGGTCGTTTATCCGTAATTTCTCGATATATGATTTTTATGTTTAATTCTGATCATGTAGAGATACAATTGTTGTACAAAAAGATATCAAGCAAAATATCTTGATTTCGAGTTCGTATATTAAGGAGCTCATTGATTTCTGTATTTAGATCAATCACTGATAGAGGTAAGAATCTCTGTACATGATCATCATTATATATGCTATTTTATTATTGATCTTTTATCGTTGAATTTATGATTGATAAATTTACTATATTTGAGACACCATTATTTGCTTATATGATTTTAAGCATGAG
>KE508215.1:0-28210 GCA_000441515.1 Elaeis oleifera | reverse complement strand
TGATCACACTATAAATTAAAATTAATTAATGAAGTTAACATATTATAATTTTATAAAAAAAGATATGATTTGGACTAGCCTCATCATGTGGAACAGCCCGTCAGGAGCTTATGCCTGAGACGGCCTGCCAGGAGCTTATGCCTCCACGGGCTTATACATGAATCAGCCGGCAAGGAGCTCATGTCTGAAACAATCCGTTAGGAGATTATGCCTAGGATAGCCCCCATGGACTTTCATACATGAGACAGCCAGCCAGGAGCTCATGCCTGAAACAGCTTTGATGGACTTATGAGTGGAAAATTTGATCAAATAGAGAATTGAGGCATGATCTTGATTAGTCCAAAGTCAGAAAGAAAGGATTAAGAAATTAGATATGTGATAAAAGAAACAGATGACAAGATATGAAATTCATACTGAATAAAAGGCTTTCATTGGAGATATATGATAACACGTCTCTTTTGATAAGATAGATAATTGACATATATTTGTACGGATGTTTGTATTATTCTGGATATTTGATATAAGATTTTATGTTTATTGTTATTTTCAGATTATCTTATTATAATGGTGGGATATATGAGATTCTTACTGAATTGTAAAGCTTATACCCCTTTATTTCTCTTTTTCTTCTCAGAGTTATAGGATGCTCATGTTTGGCTATGGCATGGTTTCAATTTATGAGTGAGCAGATGAATAGATAGAATATTATTGATATCCAGTCGGATGATAGAATGAATTAAATCTGTAATTATATAAATTTTTCTCATTGTTATAAAAATAGATCATTATTATTTATAGATACTGAGATATTGTAATAAATTATTTTTGACCTTGTATATTCTTTAGAGCTTGCTCTAAAGAGTGTGCGATCATCACATGTCCGATGTAGATATTAGTTCGAGACGTGATAGAGTGGTGTTAGAGCGACAAATTATGATCTTAATTGGTTGAAGAATATTTAGTAAATCTCAAAAAATTTGATAAATTTAAATCAGAGTGCGTAGCGAAAGTATGATGATTTAAGCGAAGATGTTATGGTAGAGGATTTGAATTTTATTTCTCAATAAAGAAGGTTATCTTAGAGCATGAAGATAAGATGAAAAGTTTATACTCTTAAGATTTCGACTTGCAGCACCCTAATTTTGAGGATGAAATTATTTTAAAGGGAGAGAATATAATAACCTAGATTTTTTATAAAAAAAATTCAAAACCCTCACACGTGCACGTGAGGCTGGGAGAGGGAGTCGGGAGTCTTCCTCTTCTCCAACTTTGGCTGGGAAAAAATGGTGTTTGGGGCTTTCAAAAACTTAGATTAAATCCCTAAAAATCCATCTATAAAAAGGCTCTTCTCCTCCCTTGAATTTCCTCACAAATTTCTCAAGAAATCATCAACTATTCCTTGAAAAATTTGCCACCAATTTGGGTCCATTCATTGAGTTCTTTTCTTGGGATTTCACCGAAGAGATCATCGAAAATCTCCTATGGCTCCCCTGGACCGTGGTAACTCCTTTCTTCCTCCTTTTCTTCTTTTTCGATCATCCTCTCATCATCAATCCTCGGATTAGAGCCGGTAGGTGCCAGATTTACTTTGAAACAAGGCAACCTATGTTTTGTTCTTGATTTCACCTTTTGCCGTCAATAACAACCGCCGTTGGGGGCCGTCACTGATGCCGTGATGTTCACCACCGCTAGGAGCCACTGTGGGTGGTTGGTCCCGGTGGTCTATGGGCATGCATGGGAGAGGGAGAACGGGGCACAATCCCCTGTTTGAAGAGAAGGGGAGAAGAAAGTTCTTCTCTCTCTTCTTTGATTTATTAATTAATTTTATTTAGTTGGTCAAATAATTTTTAATTATTTTCCTCTTAGATGGATTATGGAAAATTCTAGAAGAAAGATTTTGAGATCGGGTGTGGACCCTGGTGAATCTCAATAAAGAATTCTAGATGATTAATTTGATTTATTTAATTTATTTTTAAATATTAATTTGAATATATAGGAGAATAATTTTTCGGACAAGAGGACATTAAGAAAAGTTCGATCCAGATTATAAACCTAGTGAGTTTCTCTCTCTATTTTCTCCCTCTACCAGCTTCTCTCTCTAGTTTTTCTCTCTAATTTTTTTATCTTTCTTCATGAATTTCTCTCTCTAGGAGTCTTACAGACCAATGGAGGGTTCAGGTATTTAAGTAATCCTGATCTTGGTTGATCCTCGGAGAAGTCCTGGATTTATGTAATTATTAAGATCGTTTATCCATAATTTTTTATATATAATTTTATATTTAACCCTGATCATGTAGAGATACAATTGTTGTATAAGAAGATATTGATCAAAATATCTTGATTTCGAGTTCATAGATTGAGGAGCTCATCGATTTCTATATTTAAATCGATCACCGATAGAGGTAAGAATCTCTGTATATGATCATCATTATATATGCTATTTTATCATTGACTTTGTATCGTTGATTTTGCATCGTTGAATTTATGATTGATGAATTTGCTATGTTTGAGACACCATTATTTGCTTATATGATTTTTAAACACGAGTATGTTATATCAATATATATGTATCAGTGATCGATGGCATGATTATATGGGTATAATATATTTATCTTGATCATATTATAATTAAATTAATTAATAAAATCAATGCAATATAATTTTATGAAAAAAATAGTTTGGACTAGCCTCATCATATGGAATAACCCGTCAGGAGCTTATGCCTAGGACAGTCTGCCAGAAGCTTATACCTGGGACAGCTTCTACGGACTTATACATGGATCAGCCGGTCAGGAGCTCATGTCTGGGATAGTCTGCTAGGAGCTTATGTCTGAGACAGTCCCCATAGACTTTCATACGTGGAACAGTCAGCTAGGAGCTCATGCCTAGGACAGCCTTGATGGGTTTATGAGTGAAAAATTTGATCAGATAGAGAATTGAGGCATGATCTTGATTAGTCCAAAATCAGAAAAAAGAATTAAGAAAACTAGATATGTGATAAGAGAAACAGATGATAAACATGGAATTCATACTGAATAAAAGGTTTTCACTGGTGATATATGATAACACCTCTCTTTTAACAAGATAGATAATTGACATATATTTATACGAATGTTTGTATTATTCTGGATATTTAATATAAATTTATATTTATTATTATTTTAAATTATATTATTATAATGATATGATATGTGGGATTCTTACTGGGCTATAAAACTCACACCCTTCTATTTCTCTTTTTTTTTCAGAGTTATAGGATACTCATGATTGGCTATGATTTGGATTTTCGAGTGAGCGGATGAATAGATAGAGCATATTGATATTCAATCAGATGATAGAAGGAATTGAATCTATAATTATATAAATTTTGCTCATTATTATGAAAATAGATCATTATTATTTATAGATACTGAGATATTGTAATGAATTATTTTTGACCTTGCATATTCTTTGAGGCTTACCCTAAGGAGTGTGCAGCCATCACGTATTTGATCCAGATGTTGGATTCAGGATGTGACAAAACTAAAAATGATCTATCATTTTGAAATTATTTATCTACAAAAAATCATATGATTTATCATATGATTTAGAGACTTTTAGCATATACAAATCAAATGGTCAAACATTAAACACTTTAAATGATTTGAAATAATTGATGATTACTAGATGCACATAATAGGTATCTCTGAATCACATGATTTTTGATATGTAGCAGTAGGTGGTGGATCATTTCTAGCAACTCAAATCATCAACCAATTCAAAAAGGATATAACTCTATAAGAGTTACATCAAGTGTACCCTACCCTTACCCATTCAAATAGTCAAGAATTACAAAATGATAAATTAAACATATAAGGCTAGGTCCATCATGGACATCTCTTTATAAAATATATCAAATTACAAGTCAAAAGGATATCAGCTAAGAAATGTTGACCTCGAGATAAATATGATTCTAAGGTTCCTGATCCACAATATAGCATCTTGTCATATATAGATCAAATATTGCAGTCAATCCTCTGATGCGTCCGTCGTCGGAGTAAAGCACCTGTAAAATGAAGTCCACACTGACTGGAATTATGTCCAGTAGAGACCCTTCGATACTTAAGTCAGTGGAGAGTGGTGAACAGCAGATGAGTATTTAGAGAGATAGAGTTTCAGCTCTAAAAAGTTCTTACCAAATGCTATTCATTTACCTCCTTTTATAGGCAAATAGTTGGTAACCGTTTATAACGATTAAATATGTGGATCTCGCTTATCTCGATATTATGTGATCATGGGGTGGGTGGTTATATCCATCACTGATCATATTTTGGCCATTATGTGCTTTCTGCGCTGACGATTTCTGATAGGTCAGCTTTATGTCGGTAATCAGAATATGTCGATCGTATGTCGGTAGTTGTGAAAATTTGAATGACCATCAATCGACAACTCTGATATACCGATGATTATCGATTTAAAATTAGTCGAGTCGTCATAGTTGAAGTTTGTTAAAGATGACTGAGGATAGCCGACTGTTGGTCGGCTAGCTAATTGATAGTCAAAATAGAGAGTCGACTAAATTGCCCCAATAATTGTCCCTTACTCTCAAGTCCAAGGTAGTCTGATAACTGAATTGGCATGTTGGCTGACACGTTTGATAAAGGGAGTTGCCATGTATTGTCTCGAGTCTCGATTCGACTGTAAATATTAATAATTTTTTCAAAAATAAAAGATCTCCAGTCATTTGTTATTTCGATAACCGTGAGATCATCATTAGGATGTTGCTTCGAAAAGATAGTCTGTCGTCTAGAGAATCCGAACGATTTGATTCTAGCTAGTCGATTTCGATCACGTATTCAAATATCATTGGCCCTGTGTTGTTCACACGGATAATGATGAGGTGGCATGATCTGAAGGTAGATATGTCGAACCGTCTGATCAATAATCGATTTTGATGTTGCCACGTATTGAAATCTGAAAAAGTCTTAATTTAAATGACTTCATTCAGACCGTTGACGGGTCCTATATATATATTGTTACTTTCATTTGAACTTTCTGCTTTTGCATTCATTATTTTCTTTTGTAGCAGAGAGTCCCGTCTTGGGTGCTGAGAACTTTTGAAGTTTCTCTGTTCTCCACATCGATCATTCCCTAGCTCCAGGTCGAGTTTTCATTCCTTCCTCTTAGGTTTTTCTCTTTTATTTTAGATTCTGTCATTTTCAATGGCAAGTAGGGGTAAGAAATTGAAGGCTTCATCTTCTCGAGATGGTCGGAGAATTCGATTGATGATTCTCCTTCGGATCTAGAGATAGAAGTTTTCTTCTTATCTGGACCCAATGTTGATCAGCTCCGAAAATAGTATCATATCCCGAAGAAATTTTAGCTTTTTGCTCCTGATCCGGATGGTCGAGTGAACTCTCCTCCTCCAGGTCAAGTTATATTTTATGTAGAGGACCTTCGGACCGATCTTCGATTTTCAATTTTAGAGTTCGTTTGGAATCTTCTCGACCATTACCATCTTTGCCCTGCTCAATTAGGTCTAAATTTCATTCGACTAATTATCAGCTTTGCTCTGTTATGTCATCTTATTCTGACCAACCCTCATCCTTCTCTTTTCTGAGCTTTCTTCATCCTTCATCATCACCCTAAAGCCAAAGATTGGATTGATAGTTTTCAAGCCGAGGAAGGATCTTTATTTTATTTTTGATCTTCCATCATCCATTCATAGGTGGAAGAATCAATTTTCTTTATTTTTCTTCATCTGCTTGGGCTTCCTTCATCCTAGGGCGATCCAAGAACCGGCCCCAATGAACATAATCGGGTCGACATCATTGACCGGAAGGATTTTTCTGACTTAAAGATATGAAAGTCCCAGCACAGCAAGAGCTGATGATAGAGCAGGCTCTCTATGATGCCGAACTTAGTTCGGTAACTTCTTTAGGTATAGCATAATCGATCGGTCGCTTTATTTTCATTTGCTTCTGAATTTTATATTAAATTTTATCTTTTGATTGTAGCTATGTGATCGATAGCATGTGTCTCAACTACCGACATCCATCTTCATGCTGCTAAGAAGAGAGTAGTGACCGATGCCGGACCATCCCAAACGATGAAGAAAAGTCAGGTTGACTCTAGGTCGGCACCGATGAGGGAGTCCGACGTTCCATCGATGATAGCTCCCGACGTCGAGCCGATTATAATGTTGTCGGCTCCAACAATGCTTCCTCCAATTGAAGTGCCGTTGGCTAGAGTTGAGATGGCAAGAGACGAAGATGCCACACCAGAACCATCAATGGCTCCATCAGTGGGGTTTGGGCCAAATCTACAGTCGCGATCGAATCTGAACTATCTACTGTTGCGCAAGCCATACCTCAAGTGGTGCGGTCTTGGGTGCAGTCGAGCACCGACTTTATGGCAATTTCGAGCAAACGACCACCGACTGAGGAGCGAGAAAAGGCACCGGCTACTTCTGCCGATAATGGATCATCGATGGGCCTGCCCACTCTCTTCAACATTTGAATTTCGATCGGTGAGTCGACTTTGGCCAATCTGACATTGGCCAAATGGCTCATCGAGGTAGCTCTTCTCCTAACTGATCGGGAGAGTAGGAAAGATCAGACAGTGTCTAAAATATTTTTTCTTTTATCTGATAATGCTTGGAGTAAGTTGATGATATTTCTCTCTCTCTCTTTCTTTTGACCTGACTTGACTTGTTCCTTTTTTTTCAGCTGGCGCATGATATGCATGCTCTAGAGAGTGGGTATCAAAAATTATTTAGCTTTGTCAGGCTTGGTCGGATAGGGTTGCGGTCACCAACATCGAGAAAGCTGCTGTTGTCGAGCAGCTTCAGGCGACAACTAAACGGAAGAAGAAGCTCCAGGAAGAGATCTCCCATGCGATGGTCGAGCTACAGTCCGTCAGAGCCAAATTAAGATCGGCTCAACAGAGTATCGCATCCTTGGAATCCCGAGTCAAGAGCAAGAAGCATTTAATCAATCGACTCCAGAGAGAAAGGGATGGATGCATAGAAGAGCTTGAGGCAGAGCGCGAGAGGCATCAAGCCACCATAAAAAGGTTGGCATCGGACGATGCAGAGTCGGCCTCCATCAAGAAAGAAGCTGGATCGATGAAAGGTGCTCTGAATCTGACCATCGAGAATTTCAGAGAATCACAGGAATACAAAAATAAAATTTTCAAGGACGGATTCACCTCCTGCTGTGTCAGATATGAAGACAGCAGAGATATAGTTAGAAACTTATATCCAGACTTGGATTTAAGCAGCATCGTCCCTCCTAGTTTGGGAGAAGAGGCTGCTGAGGAGACCATCGTATCGAATAAAGAAGATGCACCGGCTGTACCAGAACCTGCTCCAACCATCGAAGTTGTATCGGAGCAAGATAAAGAAGAAGCTGACTGGTGACCGATGTAATATCTTCTTTCTTTTTATAATTGGACAATAGTCCAACTTTGTAATCAAACTTTGGGTCTAATTTATAATCTCTTCTTCAATGAATAAAAGAATTTTCTAAGTATGGAATCCCTTTTAAACTTACACTATTAATATCATTGAATAACTATCGGATTATCGATAATCCATCGACGAATTGAATGTCGATCAATAATTATAGTAGAGTTTGTCCGCTAGTCAAACATCAGCCAACTTAGTTTATAGATTTTTTTAAAATATTGATAGATGGTGACAAGCCGAATATCCTTCGACTAACCATGATCAAGTCGGTACATTTTTTACTCGATCGGAATCGAGTCGGCATAATATTCCACTTACTTAAGACTAGGTCGGTATGAGTAGTCATTTGACTTGAATATATTTTTACAATAAGAAATTGAGATATAGTCGGTATGAACTGACCAATTATTTGTTGATGCTATCATTTGATTTTAATCGATTTTTATAGTGAAAAATCGAGATACAGTCAGTAAAAATTGATCTATTATTTATCGATCTGATATCATTTTATAGGTAACTTATAGATGATTGAAGATTTCAAGATTCTGAATCCTAATATTTCATTTCGAATATTATATATGTGAATAATTTTATTGATAGTACATCTTCAAATTATCGACTAAGTCGAGGAATAGTCATTCCGTCGAGAGTTTCTAGCCAATATGCACCCGAACGAAGTGTCTCGATTACCTTGTAAGGTTCTTCTCAATTTGAACATATTTTTTTTAGCCAGAGGCTTTGAAACTTCTGCTTTTCTTAGAACCAGGTCTCCTAAACGAAAGACCTTCGGCTTGACTTTTGTCTTGTAATATCGGGCTACTCTTTGTCGATATGCTATTATTCGAATTTGAGCTTGTTGTCGGACTTTCGAAAGTAAGTTTAGATCGGCTCTCCGATATTCAGAATTGCTCGATCGCTCATTATATTGTTCGACTCTTAGTGATAGTAATCCAGTCTCAAGTAGAATCATCGCCTCAGTTTCATAAGCTAGATTGAATGATGATTCTTCTATCGATGTACGAGGAGTTGTCTAATATGCTCATAAGATCAAATATAGTTCTTCTACCCAAAGGTCTTTAGCTTCATTCAATCTGGTCATGAGACCATGTAGAATTATTCGATTTGTTACCTCCACCTCACTATTGAATTGTGGATGACCGACCGAAGTGAGTTTGTCTATAATTTTGTACAAAACTTTTTGAAATTTTAATTATCAAATTGTCAACCGTTATCGATGATGATGGTGTGTGGTAGATTGAATCTACATATGATTGATTTTTGAATGAAGTCTTCCATTTTACTTTCAGTGATTTGTACCAAAAGTTCAGCTTCTATCCATCTGATGAAGTAATCAATGGCAACCACTATAAATTTTTCTGACCAAATGTCGGAGGAAAAAACCAAATATGTCGATTCCTCATTGTACGAAGGGCCATGATGCGATAATTGATGTTAGCTGGCTGGTCAGTTGATATTGTATGTTAGCATACTTCTGACATGGTTCACATCTTCGATAAGTTCAGCTGTATTTTTCTTCATGGTGGGCCAATAATATCTTTGCCGCAAGACTTTATAAGTCAATAATTTACCTCCTAAGTGATTTTTACAAATTTCTTCATGAACTTCTTGGAGTGCATAGTCGGCATCCGTTGGTCTCAAGCATTTTAGTAAGAAAAAGAGAATGATCTTTTATAAAGTTGTTCATTCATCAAAATATATTATGAGGTCATCCATCATAGTCGCTTGACTTCTGAAGGATCTACAGATAAAGTTTCATCAGTCAAGTACTGAATGATTGGATCCATCCAACTCGATTCGTCATTGATTTGTAGTACTTCTTCGACTTTGTCAATACTCGATTGTTCAAGATAATTTGATGAATATCCGATCAAGTAAGTTGAAAGAAATAGTTGCGAGTTAAGAAAGTGCATTAGCTCGAGTATTTTTTGCTTTTGGAATGTGAGAGATCTCAAAGTATTTTAAAGTCGATGTAAGATCTTTCACTTTTTGAAGATACTTCATCATAACGGGATCTCCGACTTCAAACTCGCCCTTAACTTGTCCAGTAATTAATTATGAGTCGGTGAAGACCTTTAAGTTGTTAATGTCAAGTTCTTTGGCAATCTTCAAGCCAGCTAAAAGGGCTTTATATTTGGCTTGATTATTTGAGACTTTAAAATTAAATCGAAAGGCATATTCGATTATAATCCCTTTAGAGCTGGTGAGGATGAGACTGGCTCCACTGCCTTTTACGTTGGATGCTCCATCAGTATGTAGCACACACATCGATGCTAAGTCGATCTCAAAAATTTTAACTTGCTTTGATTTGTCATCAAGTTCATCCTTAGGATTATCATTGAATATGGTGCACTCGATGACAAAATCGATCAAAATTTGTACCTTCATTGACGGTCGTGGATGATATTGAATATCAAACTCACTGAGTTTTATTGCTCATTTCATCTTTCAATCCGAAATATCATGTCGGTATAGAATTACCTTCAACGGTTGATCTATCAGGACAACTATTAGATGCGCCTGAAAGTATGGATGAAGTTGTTGTGATGATATGATTAGGGCATAGATCATCTTTTCTGCTCTTGAATATCTTATTTCAGCATTATGAAGTACTTTGCTGGTGTAATAAATCGATCATTGAATTCGATTTTCATCTTTCTGGATGAGTATTGAACTAACTGCCTCCATCGAAGTCGTCAGATAGAGATATAATGTTTCTTCCACCTTTGATTTTGTAAGTAATGGTAGAGATGTCAAATAACTTTTTAGATCTTCGAAGGATTATCGGTACTCATCTGATCATGAAATATCTTTGGCTTGTCGTAAGGTCTTGAAGAAAGGTAGATATTTTTCTACTGACCTTAAGATGAATCGACTGAATATGGTGATCCTTTCATTAAGTTGTTGTATCTCTTTCTTGGAGCTTGGAGCTTGGATGCTTCATATTGATGATAGCCTTTATTTTTCAGAATTAGCTTCAATTTCTCGTTGTGAGATGAGAAATCTGAAAAAAATTTTGAAAGTTATCCCAAATGCATACTTAGTCAGATTTAATTTCATCTGATTCATCAAAGTATGTCGAAGGCTTCTTTCAAGTTCCAAACGTGATCAGAGGTATAAGAATTTTTTACTAATATATCATCAACATAGACTTTCATATTTCATCCGATTTGTACCTTGAATATTTTGTTGACTAACCGTTGATAAGTAGCTTCAGTATTCTTTAAACCGAATGGTATTACTTTGTAACAGTAAATACCTTTATCGATTATGAAGACAGTATGCTCCTCATCTTCGGATGCCATTTGAATCTAATTGTAGCCCGTGAAGGAATCCATAAAGCTCGAAAGTCGATATTCCGAAGTCGCATTAACTAGCTGGTCGATCTTTGATAAAAAAATTATCCTCCAGATAAGTTTCATTTAAATTTGTATAGTCGATGCAGATTCTCCATTTTCTATTGGCTTTTTTCACCATCACTATATTGGCGAGCCAATCGGGATAATTAACTTCTCTAATGAAGCCAGCCGCAAAGAGCTTGTCAATTTCTTCATCGATGATCTTTTATCTTTCAGGAGCAAAAGATCTTTTTTTCTATCTCATCGGTTTGACTTTAGGATTAATGTTCAGCCGATGAGTTATTACTTCTGAAAGAATTTCTGACATGTTGGTCGCCGATCAAGTAAAAATATCAACATTTGCTCTTAGTAGATTCACTAGCTATTGTCGCTCTGGATCAAACAATTGCAATCCAATTTGGACCGTCTTTTCAGGATTTTTTTCTCTTAATGGGATAGAAACCAGTTGTTCGACTGGTTCACCCCTTTTTTTATTTTTTATTCAATTTATCAACAGACAAAAAGTCTTCAGATTAGTTATTCTTTGTAGAGATCATGAAACAACATCGAGCAAGTTGTTGATCTCTATGCATTTCTTTGACTCCGTTTCTTGTTAGGAATCAGACCAATAAATGATATGTCAAAACTATCACTCTTAAGGCATTAAGTCCTGATCGTCCAAGTATGATATTGTAAGCCGAAGGAACTCAGATGACTGTGAATGTCAAGAGGGTGATACTTTATTGCGGATCTATTTTCGTGATTAGTGGGAGAGTAATTTTTTCTTCCATAATTACTGCATCTCTAGTAAAACCGACTAATGACATTGAGACTCTCTAGAGTCGGTCAGTCAGTAGTCGCATTCGAGAGAAAGTCGAGTAAAAGAGAACATCGGTGAAATTTTCATTATCGACTAAATTTTTTTTTACATCATAGTTTGCTATTATCGTCGAGACGATGACAGCATCATCATGGAAAGTTTGTATTCTCCAAACATCATCTTCTGAAAAAAAAGATTATATTATCAAATCGTCGTTCTTTATCGACTCTTCTTTGAAAGTTGCCCTTAATCTTTCGGTCGTCCAGAGATCATATTGATCACTCTCGCCATTGGCTGATTATTGATCGTTTTTTCAACTTGTGGCTAAGGCTATTGGTCGGTGGGAGGTTGAGTCAGACGGTCTCGTTGAAATTTTTCGAGGTAGCCATGTTGGATCAGGGCTTCTATTTTATCCCTGAGTTGAATGCATTGTTTGATATCGTGATTGTGATCACGATGAAACTGACAATACTTCTTCTTATCGCGACTTCTCGATGATGCTTTCATCGGTGGGGGATATCGAAGATATCCTCTCCTTCGATCTCTATTAAAATCTATGCATGAGGAGCAGAAAGAGGAGTATAGAAGTCATACCTGCTGTCATAATTATTCAGCTTTGGACTCCATCAATGGGGTGAAGCTCCTTTACTGATTGTTGACCGACTTGGTTCAATCGAAGCTCCACCTTTCTTTTGTTTCTTTTTCTGACTTTTTTCTTCTGTTTGACGTCGATCAGAAGTGCCTTCATCCGTGCGAATATATTTGTATGCATGCTCCAAGAGTTTAGCATAGGTCCGAGAGAGAGACTTATCCAGAGAGTAGGTAAAGCTGGATTCCATCAGACCTCTATTCATGATCGAGATGGCCATATCTTCATTGAGATCTCTAACCTCAAGCGTGACTGTGTTGAAGCGAGCCACGAAATATCTAAATGTCTCTGTCTCATCTTGCTTGATGGAGAAGAGATTATCCGATGTTCGTGGCACCTTTCGGCTAGTATTGAAATGGGCTACGAAGGAATGCTCGAGCTACTCGAAAGAGTTTATGCTCCTCGACTGAAGCCCAGAATATCAGGCTCGAGTAACTTTTCGAATAGTTGTAAAAAATCAATACATAGGAGGGCGTCGGTCGCCCTCTGGATCATCATGAGAGCCTTGTAACTCTCTAAATGATCAATTGGGTCGGTGGAGTCGTCATAAGACTCCATCTGTGGTATCTTGAATCGAGATGGGATCGGCTCATCCAAGATATACTGAGAGAGAGGTTATACAGTGTGAAAGTCGTAGTCGTTGGAAGACTTCCGACATTCCACTTGAAGTTGGACAAGTTGACAGTCGATTTCTTGAACTTGCATTCATAGTCGTCGAGCCACCGTTGCTGAAAAACCTAAGGGTAGAATCTCCTGAAGCTTGAAGATTGAAAAGTAGAAGGTACACGTGGCTTTTTTCCTTCTTGAGATTATGTACATGGGAAGGAGAGAGAGATCGCAGTGAATGATGAATGGCATGATCAGAATGTCGAGAAAGCTGTTGCTCGACTCGATGAGAGCGTCGAGACGGTGGTCGTTCTGAAGATAAAGAAGGTGAGTACCGTGGAGGATGGCGGCTGTGCCTGGATGGCACTGAATGAGCCACTGGCTCCCCAATCAGTGATTGCTGCTGTTGTTGTGTCTGTTGTTATTGGAGGCTGTGCACTACCTCCGTTAATACTTTATTGCTGCATTAGAGCAGCAATTTGTACGTCTGTAGTGATTACAGAACACAAAGAGCTGAGCTCTGCCAATGGAGATGGAGGAGGGAGATCTTTTTCGTGGGAAGATTATCTCGCGGATTCTGTAGAATTATTTTGAGCTCTAATTTTTGCCATGATTGCTCGTATTCTCTCCCTACCTAGCGCGCTAATCTGTTACGGTCAATTCCCTGATGCACCCGTCATCGGAGTAAAGCACCTACAAAATGAAGTCTACACTGATCAAAATTGTGTCTGACGGAGACCCTCCGATGCTTAAGTCAGTGGAGAGTGGTGAACAGCAGATGAATATTTAGAGAGGTAAAGTTTCAACTCCAAAAAGTTCTTACTAAATGCTGTTTATTTATCTCATTTTATAGATGAGTAGTTGGTAACCATTTATAATGGTTAAATACGTGAGTCCTGCTTATCTCGACATTATGTGATCGTGAGGTGGGTGGTTATATCCTCTACTGATCATGTTTTGACAATTATGTGCTTTCTGTGCTGAAGATTTTTGATAAGCTGACTCTATATCGATAATCAGAATATGTTGATCATATGTTGGCAGTTGTGGAAATCTGAATGATCATCGATCGGCGACTCTGATATACCAATGGTCATCGGTCTGAAATCAATCGAGTCGTCATAATTGGAGTTTAAGGATGGCTGAGGATAGTCGACTGTTGGTCGGCTAGTCGATTGATAGTCGGAATTGAAGAATCGATTGAATTATCCCAACATCTATAATACAAACTTGACCCGATCTAATCCATTGCCACCCTAGACCTATCGGCCTAGCAGGACTCAATCTCGATCGAGACTCGTTAGCCGAAGATTGAGCTCAGGCCTCCACTTGGTGCGGCCCAGGAGCTCTCGGCAAGTTCTCGCGACTTCTATTCTCGCGCTGGTTGGATCGAAGGTTCCAGGCGAAACGAGGGAGGCCGGAGCTGAAGGCACGGTATTCGCCGAAGGGGTATAGAGAGAGAAAGAGGGAGAGATCGTGTTGGAATGGCGTCGTCGTCGTCGTCGTGGTGGTTGCAATCCTTTTCCTCAACCCCGCCGCAACTGGTTCGCTGCCCAGCACTACAAGGCCCTCATCAAGCGCCTCAAGAAATACGGTAGTCCCCATCGATCTCCATCTGTCTCTCTTAGGGTTTCTGATCCGGAATTTTGGATCTTTTTTGGTGGATTATACTTTGTTTATGCTTTTTTTTAAAATTTGTTTGTCTCTCGATTTAGGATTGCGTTACGATGATCTCTACGATCCTATGTACGATCTGGACATCAAGGAGGCGCTGGTGCGGCTCCCGCGTGAGGTGGTAGACGCGAGGAACCAGCGCCTTAAGCGCGCCCTGGATCTCTCCATGAAGCACGAGTACTTGCCCGAGGACTTACAGGTCTGATCGTTTTGTTTTTCATGTCCTCTTTTTTTTTCCCCTTTGCTCGTTTCTATATTAGTAAGCTGAAGAAGATTTACAGAGCTGCATGTGGTTCCTGATTTGTGTTAATAAAGGTATGCGTCGATAAAATGATTGATTTGTTAAGGGTTCTTTAAGAAGTAGATAGCTCTTTAGATTAGATGATATATGATATCCGGAAGATAGGTTTATGGTGATTTTGAATGATGTATGGGAACTAAAGTAGCCTGAGTCTTGCTTCCGTGGGTATATGTATGCTTTGTTAAATTGATTTATTCGTTGAGGGCTTATGTAGAATTGGATTCTTTTTGGTTTGATGAGATATGATGGCAGATAGTTGATATTTTGATGATGTAGGATGTTGCTTGAGAGGAACCTGCAAACAGATCAGAATGTAATAGTAAATGCAATTAAATTGACAGCATGGAACATGCAGTTTTCTATAAGAATCAGCTATCTCCAGAGAAGAGTCCGGTGGTGTTATAGTCACCTCTAAGTATATGGTTATTAATGAGGAAATTTCTACTTTTGACTAAGTTATACGTGGTGCTCTTGACAAAATCTGGTTAGTATCCCAGAACATACTGCGTGGAGGGCTGGATTGTAGTGCCACATGTTTGGGTGAGTGTTTTTTGAGAGCAGAGTAGAAGAGTCTTATTGTAACAAAGGAACAAAAAATGTGCCCAGAAGTAATCATTATTTTCTTTCTGAGATCCTTTTAGTTAAGTTAATGTTGATATCAAATTATCAGGTTCTCAAGAATTTAGGATGGTACACATGGTGTGAATCATTTACCAGTTTTTACTAACCTCGCCTGTGGTGTTGTGTGGTGCTTGTGCTTTAAAGTGCCTGAAGCTGCTTGAACTTATGATAGTTTTGTTGGTTTCACATGACTCATTCTTCAATTTTTTTCACCAAAATTTTTTGCTTGATTTGAGGTGGGAGAAGCTCTTCTTTCAACATGTAAACCGCATATTTAAGAGTTCTATATGTCTTTCTATTAAAGTATGGAGGGTCTGTTTTCTGTTTTGTACCATAAATTGTGCTTCCACAATCATGACAAATCATTGGATTCTATGTTCAGTTAATTTTGAAAAGATCTTCCTTTTTCCCAACAAAATATGAGTTTTGAAATGATTAGAGGTATATTTGTCCAAATGAGTTATATTTGGAATTACAAAGATCCTAACCTTTTACTCTTCGTTTAATCTGAATTTCCCAGAAGTTAGGAAATATAGTAAAACTTAATAAATTTAAAAGAATCAGGTTATAACTCTAATGAGCCGTTGTTGACATTTAATCTGTGGGCGTTCTCTTTTGTGTATAAAACATGGTATTTTTGAGTTTATTCTAAGTGGATAAAAGATTCAGAAATTAATATAAAAAATATAATGAATCAAAACTGCATTGTAGTAAACATTTGATAAAAGTAATATGCATCGTTATATTTATTAAATGATTTTATTGTTATCTTGCAAAGATAATGCTTTAAGATGGGTCTTGAGGTAGGAATCTATTGTGAAGGAATGGCAAAGATACCATATTGTGGATATAGTTCCTACTAAGCTTTTGTTGGGCCACTAAAAACAGCCACATCCTTTTAATTATAGGAATGTGGTTTGAAGATTGTCTTGGCTTGCATTTGGAAGTGGAACAAAAAATTCAGAATAATTGGGTTAAATGGAGTAAGTTGTAGGGTAAGGGAGGGTTAAATTATTCCACCTTTTAAGTTATTCTTGGTCAAGTGGGGTAAATGGGTTAGGAGGAGAAAAATAAAGCATTTGCGGCACACCATTTTTTGAAGTCCCTCATTTGCCCTTCTGAAAAGTGGTTTGTTTCATATGCTTGGGTGATTGTTTGATTGAAAACAGGTGGACTGGGTATGTTAAGAGACTTTCATTCCCCCTTATTCTGCTTCCAGATACAGCCTTGGTGTGATATCAGAATATGATCGAGAAAAATAGCTCGTATATTGCTCGCACCAAAAAGACAGAAAATAAGCTTCTACTTTGGTTGCATCAAAAGGACATCGTGGTGTATATTGGTGGATCATTCTGAATACTTGGCCATGCAAGCTTAGCACCAAGTAGCAGACAACCTACATTACACACAGACATATATATGTACATGCACACACCTAGTCCTCAGTTGCATTCAGTAACTCTAGTCTGCCTTGCAAGTGCTCCACATTACTCGTATTTTAGTACCATGCAAAATGGAAGTAATCTTTGCTACTGCAAATTTTGGGCCCATATACAACTATAACACCTGAATAACAATATGCTTAAGTCTCTATTCATTCTAATTTTGATTTTTTTTTCTCTTGTGGGGGGCAGGGGTGGGAATCCAACACGACCTTTTGCTACTTGAGAAAACCTCCCTCACCATTGTAAACCTCGTTCATCTGAAATGTGAGTCTAGATATGGATTGTTAGATAGTCCCATTCTTTGAAAGAAATCTCAGCTTGTAGTACATGAAAGCTGTTAATGCAAGTTATTGCAAGTCAATACAGACAGGCATTCAAGAGAAAGTCTTTATTAATCACAAACAATCTACCCTTTCCACTCCCTGCTCATGTATTGACCAAGATGTACATTCATTGTACATGTTAGATATTATACTGATGAAAATCATGCAATGATTAAGTTATTATATATGCCCACATATCCATGGATTATGGACTCTGCTGCTTGGTTGGGTTCCAAGTTATAACCTTGGAGCATTCCTTTGGATTACAGAAAGAATTCTGAATCCTACAAAGCAAACTTCAAAGAATTCATTTGTTTTGTCAACTCTAAGGCTTTGTTTGGTTGCTAAGAAAGTGAGAGAGAAGAAAATTTGTTAATGAAGAATTTCTTTTCTACATCGATTGGCAGTAAAAGGAAAATGCGGGAAGAGACAATATAGGGCCAGGTATGCTTTAACAAGTTTAACAATTTTTTTAAAAGGTAATGATTTTGAGAGAAAGTGAAATGCAGGTTAGTTCCTTAAGATAAAAATAACCACTCTCCAACAACCTTTTTTATTTTAAATTTCATCAGATGTGAGAAAATACTCAATTTTCTTTCCTTTTCTTTCTCCTGCTGATTTATCTTTCTTTTCTTACTTTATTGGCAACGAAACAGTGCCTAAGTCAATTTGTTTAACAGAACTTTTTTAAGAGACTTAATATATAGGAAACATGTTGTGTTTAATTATGAGGTATAGGTGGTCTTACTTAGGTTCATGTAGAGAAATCATTTGATCCAGACAAATGTCTGCATGGCATTTTTCTGTATGGGCTAACTATTCTGGCTTTATTCATAAAAGTTATTTTAAAGATTATATGTAAATCAGCTCTTGTTCTCCACCTTTTTTTTTTTGGCTTTTACAGACTATTCTACCCTATCATGTTTTTTAAAAAATATAGAAATACTTGCATAGGACATCCAATTGTGGCATCAAATGCTTTTGTTTGCTATGGATAATCCAACTCATGTAATAATGTCTATATGTATTTAAACAACCATAGCTGCATGCCTTTTATGACTCATTTTTTGTTCCCTAAATATGTGTCAACTATACTTCAAGGTGTTGCTGCTGATAGCTTCGGATATTTCTTGTTTGGCAGTACATAACTTTTGCAAGGGATCATTGTTCCTGAAGATCTTAATTTTCTATGCACCAATTACTTTATTGAAAGAAATCCATGTATATATTGTGCCAGTTTGGTTGTAAAGTTTTGCCTTTCACATGTATCTTAACCACCAATATCAACCACTTTTTTTGTTCTTTGCAGGCATTGCAGACACCATTTAGAAGCTATCTTAAGGATATGTTGGCTTTGGTAAGTGTTTCTATGAGCAAATTTTACCTTGAGTTTTTTTTTGGCCAATCAGCTTCTGGCAGAAACTCAGAATTATTGTTTATGTGATGTGTATGATATCCTTCTGCAATTGACCTCTTCAAACCTTCTAGGTGGGTGACCTTTATTGCTTCTCTGCCTATTAATTGGAGTTGCATTATGTAGTTATATACTTGTTTACTTAAATCCTAATTCTAATGATGAGCTGTTTGAAAATCTGCTGACGTTGGCATGTCCATTTCATTTGCCGAACCTTCTAGATGAACATATGGCCAGTCAATTTGAAAACTTGGTGTGCTTAATGTTCTTTATATTTGATTATATTAATATTATAACAGATAGATTGTGTTTTTATTATATTTGGTATCACTTTTTCTGATTATATTGCATAAGATGCTGCATTAAGTATGCCTAGCTATGTTCTATGCTTTTTTATGTCCATATATATTCACCTAAAACCTGCATTAGTCTCTGTTTCATGTAAGCAAAGTGCTTCGGTTTCTCTACTATTAAAAGCCAGTGCACAGGTTGAGGTATGCCTACCACACCTTTTCATTGAGCCTGATAAAAAAAAAAAGAGTTTAATGCATTCTTCATTTGGTAATGTGCGCTTCTTGCTCTTATTCTTTTTGAGAAAGAAATAAGAAATGCAATCGAATAAAAAGACAAGGTATATATCGTCCATTTCTATAAATAAATTTCATTACATCACCAACTGATGGAATCACATGCATCCATTAAGCAGTCCTTCATTTGCTTGCACATGCTGCATTCACGGCGAAGAAAAGCCTCTCTCTTCCAACTACCAACCAAATTGTTTCTACCTCATTCATCTGCATCTCTAGTCCACTGTCTATTTCTTCAAACTAGTCTTTTCATCTTCAACAACTGGAATCACTATTACCTTTTTTTGTGACATCATCAAGACCCAACCTTTGATCAACATGACATTATATCTTAATTGTTGTCAGAATTTAATTGTAACAGGCTGGACAATGCCAAATTTCCTTTGGATTATGGTACTTAATTCTTGCAATCAGCATGTGTTGCATTTGACTGATATAAATGGAGTATCTGATGAATGACTTGTTAAACCACTGAGTCTGCTAATTTTTTTTCCAGCTTAAGTATGCTATTAATGGTCACTTCTATTTGTTGCAGGTGAAAAAGGAGAGGGCAGAACGAGAGGCATTGGGAGCTCTACCTCTCTATCAGCGAACCATTCCATGAGACATCTTGTGAGGATGGTCCTTTTAAAATTGCAAGAAATAAAATAAAATGCGGTCAGTGAAATTGGATGCTGATTATGGTTTGTCGTCTGCATTTTAGGATGCTTTATCTTTTATTTACTTGGTTTGGCAATCCTCACTGAGATATGCACTCTCAAGCATTTTCATATCAGTGAGGCGAACCTGGCTCTTATGGAAAGACTACCTTATTATTGAAGGGTAATAGAGAATAACCAGTTGTTATTAGTTGTGAATAGATTTTTTGAATCACAGGTTGTGGTGATGTCATGTTAATTACCTTTTAAGATGGATCTGCTGATCACTTGGCACAATCTCATAACTGATCCGTGAGTTTTCTTATTCCTTTTTGCATGGCTAACTTGAAGGGATGGTGAGGATTTTAAGAAGTGCTTGTTATCAAACAATAGGGTCTCTGATGGTGGAGGACGTACATTCATGCTTCACAAGCCGTAAAACATTCTATAACATGTTTGTTTGTTTGCCATGTTGGATATTCTATTTTATTTGTAGTTATTTGTCTATTGCGGCTATTTTTATATCGAGACTTGGTGATGGTTGCCTCACACATCTGGCGTTGGCCTTTGTACATGGATAAACTTTGTTATGTATGAATCTATTCCAGCATTTCTTTTAGATTTTGTTGACTGGGGTTAATTACAGACGTACGAAGGGCAGAATTGAATTTGATTTACCTAATGAATAGAATACGAGATTTTTTTGGTGGGTGCATTCTCCATTTTTGAGCTGATTTTTAAGTTTTCCTATTTTGAGCAGTTTGTGGGTTTGACTGTACTCATCTAATACTGTTCTCAAGATTATATGACAATGAATGAAAGCACCAATTTATCCACTTGCGAACATGAGTTCTGGAATTTTGAGAATCATTCAGATCCTGATTGTGGTGGCATTTTAGTTATACCAGCCACATCAGTGAGTTAACATTGTTTTATTGGTCAATGTGGACTAAGGTTCCAAGCTCAAAACTCTAAAAGGTCCTTGAAACTAGATTTGTGTTTTTCTGTTTACTTTTGTCTGCTTGTCGACTCTTATAAGAAATTTGTTCATGTTTACTTGATTAAAAAATAAAAAGAAAGGCTGTCGTGTGTTGCACTGGTGACACTCTTTATATGACGATCGGTGGTCGTTGGTCAGAGATCAGAGCACAGCTATTGAAAACGTGGAAGTTAAACATTGGTTTCACAATGAGGGACATGCGATTATCTGTTGCGCTTGGGCATGAGGAAATGTGATGACGCTAGTTTTTGGCTCCAACTCGGTCCAATATTTAGAGAGTTATTTTGTTTGGTTTATGATCTAAATTGAATTAAAATCCGATTGGAATAGGTCGGAATGGAAATAAAATGATTAGATGCTAAAATTTAATTTCTGAGGACTGGACTATCTCATTTCATCTCAGAATCGGAATGAGATTTTTAATAATCATTTAGAATGAAGTTATCTATTTTATTTTATTGTAGATCTCAATTTTTTTCAAACAAATATATATATATATATATATATATTAGCAATTCACCATCCATTGTCCGTCCCTTTCATGGAGGTAATGCTGTTATTGTGAGGTGTATCATTGTTGCATCCTCATACCATGCCAGTAAAGTTGACCATGTTCCTTACCGTTCATGCATGATTATATTATAGTCAACTTTTTTTTTTTAATTTTGAGAAAATAACAAATAGTATATAGTAGGCTTTGCTGTATTATATTAAATCGGATTGTATGGAACATACTGTGTCAATTTGGCATTGGTACATTGTACGGGAGTATATCGATGCTTGGTATGTTAACCAGGTCTTCTATCAATACAATAATAGATTGGAATACGGGGCTTGGTATTGGGAGCGTGAATCTTGGTACATAGGATGCATTTGGATGTTTTGCGAACTTGTTACATTTTATCTTTTACGAAAAGTAACCAACATACTTCGGCTATTACCTGATCTATGTTTGTTTGAAGAATATTAAGAGGAAAAAGTATACTCCTACTAGGAAAATTTGCATCACAATTGAGAAAGAGATTCCAGTTTTCTTCTTATTGGAGGGTGAAGATGGATTTATCTTTTCCTTGTTTCCTTGGGAACCTTCATGGATGAGGTGGAAATCCAAATTAATCCTGGCTGGCTTACACCACCTTCATGGATTAGGGTGAGAATCCAAATTAATCCGAACTGGTTCACATCTATATTTCAAATTTCTTTGAACCATGTGGGTATGGAGGAAGCTGGCACCACCCATGTTGACGCACACCCTCGTTTTGTGAATGTTGGTTTGGCTTTGGCCCTACATTGTATTCCATACGTTCTCAGACACAATGGCCAAGCTTGCTTTGTAATCCCCTAAAGCCATGCATGAACCCAACCACCCACTCTTGCAGGGTTCAGGTTGTATCTTTTATGTGAACGGATGATTGATTCTTTTTTTTTTTTTTTCTTACAACACCAATCATTGGATCATGTCTTGTACGGATCTCTCAGCACTTCAAACTTCTTTTTTTCATCTACCTACACAAATCTCATATCAGCTATCGTACGATACAACGATGCACATCGCAAAAAGAAAATGAATCATTCTTTCGCACAAAATGTATGATCCGAACAACATCAAAAGGGTGTTTGTTGGTGGGGGCAGTGATTTGGCTAAAGTATATGTGGAACGTAGAGTAGTCGTGCCCTTTTATTTTGAGTTGGCTTTATGTTCAAAATTTGTTTAGTGTTTTTACGAGCATTTTGCATGGTTAATTTTCATACAAGCCAATTACTACTCATGTTGGAAGGATGTGTTCTTCCTGTCGATGTACAAGTTGACACAAAGCTCCAGGGAAAAGTGGAGCTAGTGGAAAATATTCTTCATTTCAATAAAGTAGCTCAACAATCTTGCCAAATTTTTGCTAAACCAACCATAGGTTGGTTATTTCCTTTGTGAGGCCAATTTTCCGCCTCCAAGTCTCATTTTCATGACATTTGAGAACTTATTTCTGGGATGCAATTTTTCTTTTGGCATACGCAGTAGCATTACAAGGCCAGGAGGAGTTTTGGAGTTTTGTAAGGTTTACCGCAAATCTCTCTGTCTTGTTTTTAGAAAAACATGTTGCCATGATCATGAGTCCATAGTAATTAGGAGGGTGTCTGGTATATAATATATTCCTGTAAGAGTCCACTAGCCTCCAAGGAAGAAAGAGTATCTCAGAGAATTTAACAGATGTTATCTACCATATTTAGTCCAAGCTTGGATTTGTTATAATAAATAATTGTTGTTACAGCATTTGGTGTTGAACATTATGCTAAGAAATAAGAGAACATGATAAGAAAGTAATTGTTTTGCTTTTGCCATCGTTGCTGCCAGTAGTCGGAAAATATTTTTTGTGACTTGAAGATCTGAATTTTAAAAAATATTATTTTATTCAGGTAAAGAGTGAAAATGTCAAATAGCTGTCATCGTATCTGTTTGCCAAACATGATATAAAAAACCATTATCTCTCTTCATACACATATTGACATAGAGAACGGCAGATGAAATAATAATAATTCCAAGGTTAGCTCACTTTTGCATTTTGACATTCACAGTTAGCAAATAATAACAATAGTGATGATGCTAATAATAATAATTTATAAGTAGTATTACAATGATGTAGTTAGATAATAATAATAGCGTTAATCATTGTTTGATATATATATATATTCACTATCCATCCAGATAAGGTATTAACTGTACTAACGAGGGAAAATTTATTGTTTCATAGTGGCCGCAGATTTTCTGTTGCATGTCACGTGCATGGTTTATTTTACATAACAATATAATCATAAGTGATCAACTAGCACCTTAGTTCGGCTATCTTGTTGGTTGATCTATCTCTTTCTTCCGCCGCTCCAAGTCTTCTCATAGCAAACTCCCTATTAAAAGCCATCCTTATCCCTTGCAACTCTTGCCTATCCCTTTCGAATTCAAATTCAGATTGCCTCCTTCAGTCCACCAGGTCAAACGGCAACGGCTTGTTTGGAACTCCAACGGCACTTGAATGACCGCTCCCAGTTTTCAGGAAAGCTCCGAGTTTTCCATAGAGAGTACCGTATCTACCGTACAAATTTTTTTAAGAAACTTCATCACGTTAAGTTGATGGATCATACATTTCTCGTTCCTAGCCACTAGCCCACGCGTCACCGGCTCTCGTTCTTTCCGTCCGAAGACTCCACGCTCACGGAGCCAAGGTAAAGCTTGCCCTTACTCTCGTCTGCTCTCCCTAGCCTTGAACCATTCTTTCCGGCCTTGATTTAGCTGGAAATCAAGTTGAAAAAACCACCTACCCTCCTTTTCTGATTACTTTTCCCCTTTTTCCGACGATCGCTGGGGCTGTTATTCTTTGTGGAGCCCTCGGCCGAGTTCCCCTGATGATCAGAGAGTGGAGCGATTTCCGCCGGTGGACGACCAATGCTCGAAGCATACAGAACTCCCTGTTTTCGGCCTTTCTCATTATTGTTTTGGCCGGGCCGTCGCCGACCCTCCGGCATTGCTCACCACGACCACAGCTGCGGTCCACCTTTCTTCCCCTGTTTTTCATCCCAATGAAGAAAGAAAAAGGAAAAAAATCCTCATAGGCCGCATGCTTATCTGACTGAATCTATCAACAGTTAAATATGCATGTTATTTCTGACATAAATAACGAATGGCTGCATAACATATGCCAAAAACACACCACAGCTTATAGGTTATGTTGGACTAAACTTCTTTTGATTGTGTTGCTAAGAGAATTCGTATATTGTAATTAATTGGGGGAATAAATTGTAACTTAAGATGCACTTCATTAATATAAGATATACTTTGACAAGAAATTTTGATTTATACATTGGATGGTATATTTATTTATTTCTTTGGAAAAGGGTTAAAGAAGGGGACGATGAAGGCACATGTCAGTATGAGCTATGGCTTATTGGCGCTATTGCTGGTGATGATCTTCCTTTGGTGAATTAAGACCATGGTGCAAGCCACGACACAGCAATTGATGGTGCGGCGGCTCTTAAAGCAGCCTGCTGTCAAGAGCATCAAGGTCGGCTATTTTACTATTCTCTTATTTATTCCTTTTTTATTCTTTTGGCTTTCTAGGATTAAAAATATATTTTTTGTTTGTTCCGAAAGAGTTTTCACTAGATTTTCTGAATTGTTTTAAATAAAAAGCAATTTACAAAGTATTTATTTATTTAAAAAAAGAAGAAAGCCAAAGTAGTCAACATTCTATATTATATATGGATAGTTTATATACTTCAGCTTTATTCTTTTCGTTCATTCGGTGCAATCTAGGCTCTGTGGTTTTTTTTAAAAAAGAGCCCGGACGGAGATATCATAGACTGTGTCCGTATCTCTGATCAGCCAGCCTTTGATCATCCTTTACTCAAAAGCCATACCAGGTGCGCACTCTTTCCCGCTCACTTCCTCTTCTTCTCGAATTCTTCCCCTATTACTTGATGATTCTGTTGGTCTCTTTATGTACTTGGTGCAAAATCTTCAGATGAGGCCAAGTTTCACCCCATCAGGCCTATACGATGGGAAGGAGGTGGCATCAAAGATGGAAAGTAGCTCCATACCTCAGCTTTGGCATCAAAATGGGAGGTGCCCCGAGGGCACCATCCCTATTAGGAGGATCAAGAAAGAAGATGTGCTGAGAGCCAGCTCTGTCGAAAGATATGGGAAGAAGAGCCCAGGGACAATCCCATATCCCATTTCTTCAAATCTGCCAGTGAATGTCGAACATGATGATGTATATGGTTTTGAAATATATGAAAAGGAGTAGCTTAGCATGTTTGGTCCCCCCTATTTTCTATTCTCAGTTTTCATTTTTCAGTAAAATAAAATCTCTGTGATTCCAAACACACTCAAAGCATCTCTTACTTTTCCGCTTCTCCTTCGCCTTTCTCATTTGTGTTTGTTGTTGAGTCTTCTTGTGTAGTTTGCGGTTGTTTTTGCAAGGGGCGATAAGTACCATCAATCAACAGGCTGCTACAACCTAAAATGCTCTGGGTTCATTCAAGTCAGCAAGGAGTTAGCGTTGGGTGCCGCCATCGGGCCCATTTGTACCTACGATGGACCCCAATATGAAATCACGTTACATGTTTGGAAGGTAAATAAAAAATTCATGTGATTTTATTTCTCATCCTTACTCATAAGCTCTTGGTGTAGCAAAACTATAATAGTCATATTTAATTACTCTTTCACTTATCTTTTTGTTGATAATGGGAGGCATAGGCCATCCAGTAATTTATTCCGAGATAAGGGGTGGATTTACAGTATCTTTTCTATGGGCCACTTGAGGATCTGGTCCAAGCAGTGTTTAAGATGTCATCTTATGAATTGCATGCAGCAAAGGGCTTACGTTGCTCATGCAACCTTCTGAAGAAGGTACCTACCTAAAATACAGGTGTTGACTTTGGCTTATATGTGTGGAGATGTTATAGAACTAGTGGTATAGTGCAGTGAAATAATTAAATAAAATTATGTTACTACGAGCATATTTGTGTGTCAAAGATAACTAATACAGTAAAATAGATAAGAGCAAACCACATAAAGATATTAGGATTTACATAATCCAAATTTTTTTACCAACGAAAAGCTCCCAAACGACTGCCATAGCTCCAAATAGATGAGAAAAAAATAATTGCTACTGTACCTAGATATATACGGCAAATACACCTCTTATATAGAGGTACATAGAAGGGGACTAGAAAGAGTTTCAAATAATGGAAACCTCGCACTCTGCGCTACATCCCATCACATCTCTGTAACCTCTAAACAACCTGCATAACCACCAATGAGAACCTTGCACTCTGCACTACATCCCATCATGTCTCCGTAACCTCCAAACAACCCACATAACCACCAAACAAACCTATATAATGTGGGTATCTTGGTTGACCAAGTCAACTGCAACATTTTCCATCTTTGACTTGGTCAAATTTCTGCACTTAAAACAAAGCATCTCTCTACAAAAGACAACACCACCTCACTCTGGGGTTTTCACACCTCAGCACTCCTGAACATAAGTCTAGATAATGTTGGAACTTGACTGTTGGAAGTGGCTTAGTCATTATATCTACAACATTCTCCTATACTCTGTCTCTATTGTTGACAATGCTATGATATCCTGAAGCATCACTTTCCAACTGATAGGACCTCCACCTAGAACATTAGTGTCAGAGCTCTTCTAAAATAATAAACCAACATTTGATGTGCCTTGTAGATAATGCAGAACCTATTTAACTGCATTCTAATACTCTTTTCTGGATCTACCATGTACCTACTCAAAATACTAATAGCCTATGATAAATCAGGTCTAGCATAAACTATAACATACATCAAACATCCAACTACACTAGCACACAGTATATCGAGCATCTTTTGATGCTCTTCCTTAGACTGAGGACATTGCTACATAGACAATCTAAATTACTGAGCTAGAGATGTACTCACAACTTTGGCCTCCTTCATATTGAATTTGGCCAACACCTTCTCAATGTATCATGTCTGGATCAACAACAGTTTCCCATTATGTCGATATATCTTTATGAATCTGCATACCAAGATTTTCTTGGCACTTTCTAGGTCTTTCATCTCAAACTCAAAATTAAGTTCCTATTTCAACTTAGAATCTCTTGTACATGCTTACAGGCAATAAGCATATCATTAACATATAGCATTAGCAATACGATAGAACCATTATTGAGAAAACTAAAATAAATACTGTTAGAAAATATGTCCCAAAAGTCAATCATCAACCTGTTGACAGTTGAGCAACCTTATATTGTAATTAATTTATTAATAATAAATATATTTTGATATTTTCATCACAAATTTTCATCTTCTAATGAACTCTGTTGTTGTGATGAAGTCCTTGAGACTATTTAGATTCGATAAAGAGAAGATTTATCGATTAGTCCTTAAAACTATTCATGATCAAATGATAGACTGTTAATAAGGACGACAGTTTTTATCAAGCATAGGTCGCTGTAGGCCATATGGGTTGGTTGTCCTCTTAACCAAGGAGTGTGGAGACACTGGCATGGCATACAGGTGAGATGTAAGGGTACATCGTCATTGAACGTGACTAACTCTAGAGCATTCTGCTGTCGAAAATGTCTCTGATGAGATATAGGTATAAATGTCCCTTAGACCTGAGATCGCCTCAGTGACTTGCAAGCAACTCACTGTGCTTTGGTACTGGACTAACTAAATTTCTAATTCAGTGACAGAAGGCTTCTGGGTACAGTCAAGTACTTACGAAGTCAGAGTGTGATCTAGATGGGATTGACCACTCCAAGAGTTGGAGAATAATGAGTCGC
>KE508214.1:20610-34634 GCA_000441515.1 Elaeis oleifera | reverse complement strand
AAACAGTTTTAAGGACTAATCGATAAATCTTCTCTTTATCGAATCTAAATAGTCCTAAGGACTTCATCATAACAACAGAATTCATTAGAAGATGAAAACTTATGATGAAAATATCAAATATATTTTATTTATTAACAAATCAATTACAATACTTGGTTGCTCAACTGTCAACAGCTTGATGATTAGCTTTTTGGGACACATTTTCCAATAGGAGTTGTGTAAGTTATCCTTTGACCTGAGATCGCCATGGTACCTTGTGTACATGAATCCATTTTTGGTTCACTTCCTAGCTTGATTCTTTGATCCTTGTATGGGATGTTCTGGATGTGGTGAAGTATGCGTAGAGGTTGTGAGTAATCAATAAGGGATCAGTCACTCTTAATAAGGGGAGCGAACATCCTATGTGATCTCATAAGTCGATGATTTTGGAAGTCTTTGGCCAAAGTAGGATGATAATTAGAAAAAAGATTTTTTACTATATCATTAACTGAATCATCACATTATGATCGAGATACATATAGATAAGCAATTGGGTTTGACATATTTTCATACCGACAGCTTATCTGGGATGTTGTTTGACTAAAAGATTAAATTACACGGTAACTTACCACTGAAAGATATTTTGATAATTTTTTATTAAAATTTTAAATCTTTTAGATAGTCATGACACATTGTTAGATATTAATCTTAGCTTGTAGACTTATCAGAATTAAAAAAATTAATTTGAGAATTAATTAGAAAGAGTCCTAGTTGATTGGGACTCTTAAGCTGACCAAATCTGATTGGATTAGGATTACGTCAAGAGTCTATATCCACTGTTGGCTAGATTTGGAACCCAATGGGTCACACACTTTAAAATTTGATCTTAGTCTGATTTAATTAAACTTTAATATAAATTTTAAGAGTTAATTTGATATGCTAGCACATTGTATTAACTCAAGTTCCTCAATTGGTTCAGTTCAAAGCATTTGAGCTAAACTAGACCAATTACTTTTGACCTAACGGGATTGGGTCTAATTTAATTTGGTTCTTATCCAAATTAGAAATGTTTCAAGTATGAAAGGAGTCCTCTATACCCACTAGGTCTCACACCAAAATATTAATGCCGCCCCCTCTTAATTGGCATTGAGATGTGAAGAGTCCTTAAAGAGGACTTATCTTATCTTATCTCTTCGTTTCTCATCCAAAACCTTAATTATTGCATGTTGATTTATTCTGAAAAATTTATGGGGTGTAGAAGAAGAGGAGTCCTTCTGTGTGAAGGCTCTCCTGTGCCAAAAATAAATTATGATGATTTTTATTTCACTACATGAGAATTTGGAGCGCCAAAAGTTGGCACCCCTTGGTCCTTCCTCACATCCCTTCTTAACCTATATATATGGGGCATCCCATATGGGCTAAGGGATGGATTTTGGATGGAAATCAGAGCCAATTGGCATAGTAAAAAAGAAAAAAAAATTTAAAAATTGAGAAAAGAGAAAGAAAATTAAGAGGAAAGTTGTAAGAATGGTGATGAGAGAATTAGCAAGTGTTGGTAGTTATCCTAAGGTTTGATTTTCTATGTGTTGGAGTTCAAAATCAAATCCTAGGTTGTGAGACTTCTGAAGAGTATCTTCTTGGCATGATTTTGGTGGCAAAATCAAAGGCAACTAGATTTTGGTGTGATCGTACTTCGAGTTTAAAGTCGGTAGTGTTCTTATGAAGAAAAGGCTACGGCAGCACACCAATTAGGAAGGATCTTAACCAACTTCTGTGTGGATCACTATTGGAGGGCTTCTACTTTGGGATCTTATGAATATCACCATCATACCATATTACTCTTTTGAGAAAGTATAAACTTCTATCTCTTTGCATGCTTATTTTTATTTTGTTCGATATCTACAAGGTGATTCTAGGATTTGGATTTTGGTTTGATAGTTTTAATTGTTAAAGCTATTGATATATTTGTTTAAAATTTAAATTCAATTTTTGCTGTGTGATCGAAACCCAATACTACTGTCCAAAGAAGTTCTTGGAGGAAGAATCCAGAGAGAGAAACCATCTTAAGGAGTCAGTGTCTTGATCAAGGTCCTGTGTTGATCAATATTAGAGGACGAACACGTGGGCACCTGGTGGAGGTTTTGTCGGAGTTTAGGATATAGCACTGCAAGTATTTTCTTTACCTTCTTATATATTATGAAAATTTTTCATATGATTGTTAATCATTAAGAAGGTCTTGGTTAAGGGTTTAATGTTTAGAATTTCATAGTTAATTTTAAAATCCATGCTTTAGCTGTACCATTATAATCCAACAGTAGTATCAGAGTCGGCCTTGTTTGGTTCAATCATATAGAAGATAATATTCATGTAATGCTATGATTCGTGCTATGCAGATGTTCATACTTTAAATTAATTATGCTATGAATTATGCTTTAATCATGCTTTCATATGATAATATGAATTGATGTATATTTGATCCACTACTTCATCATTCTGAAATAAGGTTGTCCTAGCATAACGGGGTTGTGCTACAAGATTATCCTAGATTGATGAATATTCATATGTCACGCTAGCACATATAAAATGATTAATGCTAATATATATTAGTGTGCATTAGCATTATGATATTAGAATGTGCATGAGACCAATAAAGTCCTCATAAAAATTATATTTAGTAGTGATGGCAATTATGGGTTACCCAATTCTTGATTAGTTGATCAGTTGTTGTCTAAAAAAGTGCTAAAGATGGTTCTTTAATTGGTTTCGTTGACTGATCTGACCAATTTATTGATGTCTAAAGAAACAATGGAAGGATCTCCACCTACTTACCTGGCCAATTTGCTTAAGCAATCTTGAAATTGAAAATTTTAATGTTGAAAACATTACTAGAGGCTTTCCTTTATGCTAGGTTAATATTACATTATGAACTATGGTAAGTCTACTGTGTTATCACAAGGCTTGCCATGGGGACTGATATAATATAATCCTAATGCATAGAAGATACTTATAGTAATTTTGGATACTACTTTGTTGTGTTACCACATTGACAGTAATATTTGATTTTGACTGTATTAAAATGAAGGATCTTACTTAACTAAAATATTAAAGCTTATTGTATTACTACAAGGCTATTAATGTTTTAGAGGCCAAGATTAAATTAAAATTACCTGAGATGCAATTGGAAAGAGTTTCCTATTTATGAACTCATAATGATTTGTTGTGTTACCATAAGATCATTATGAGGAATTAGAACCTCAATCCCACTAAGATGAATATTTAACATATCTCGTTCATCATAGTAGAGGGCTATGATATTCGATAAAATAGTGGAAGGCACAATTAAACAAAAGACCTTATTAATTATGTGTCATTATGAGTTGGTTGCTTATGTATTATTCGTTATTTAATGTAGATTAAATTTTATAAATGGCATCTTCATTATCACTGTGAGAAATTTTAGATTTCAACAAGTTGATCGATCTCAATTATGTAGATTGGTTGAAAATTTAAAGATAGTACTTACTCAGGAGAAGCTTTCTTACATTCTTGATGTCCCTGAACCACAAGAGGTTGGGATGATGCCACGAAGGAAGAGGTATCCACATACAAGATATGAAAAATGATAGTTTGACTATCAAATGTATGATACTGGCCTCTATGAATAATGAATTACAGAGGCAGCATAAAAGCATTGATACTCAATCCATACTCCTCAATTTTAAGGAGTTGTATAGAGAACAAAGTAGGACTATAAGATATGAGATATCTAAGCAGTTATTCCATGCTAGAATGGTTGAAGGGTCATCCATACAAGACTATGTTCTTAAGGTCATTGACTTGATCACTAGATTGGATCAATTGGTTATGATAGATGGAGAATTAAATCAGGATTTGATCCTGCAATCTCTCTCTGAATCATTTACTCAGTTTGTTGTGAATTATCATATCAATAAATTGAACACCTCTTTGCTTGAGCTATTAAATATGCTCAAAATAGCTGAGAGCCATAGAAAACTATTATTATATGCTTAAGATCATTAGGAATATTATTTCTATATTGTTGCTATTGCAACGAAGATTTGAAATAAATGAAAGAATAATAGTTGCTTAATTTCTTATTCTAATGAAATTCTCTGTCATGGTATTTTGATAATGGTCTTCTGATTCTATCTTTTAATGACAATATTTCTCATGTTAATGAAAGCAAAAAATGAAAGAGAGATGATGTAAATAACACCTTACTCTAGCATTATCGATTTGGTCATATAAGTGAGACAAGAATTAACAAGTTATACAAAGAAACTTCTTTGATCCTTATGATTATGAATCATTAGGTACTTGTAAATCTTATCTTATGAGAAAAATAATAAAATTCTATTTAGTGGATATGAAAAAAGGATAATTGAGTTATTAGGACTTGTACATATAGACATATGTGGTCCTATGACAACTGAAGCCAGAAGAAGATACTCTTATTTATTACGTTCACTGATGATTTATCTAAGTTTGGATATGTGTATCTTATAAATATAAATCTGAAATTTTTGATAAATTTAAAGAGTATGAAAGTATGGTTGAGAAATAAACTGAAAAAAATATTAAAATCTTTTGATCTAATCGAAGAAGAGAATATTTATCTAGTAAATTTTTAGATCATCTTAAAGAAAAAAGAATTCTCTCAGAATGGACCCCTCCTTATATACTGCAATTGAATGGTGTAGCTAAAAGGAGGAATTATACTTTATTAGATATGGTGTGGTTCATGATGTGCCTTACAGACTTGCCTATTTCCTTCTAGGGATATACCCTAGAGACTGCCATCTATATCCTGAATAGAGTACCTTCAAAATCTGTGCCAAGTACTCCATATAAGATATGGAGAGGTAAAAAATCTAATCTTAAGTATCTTAAGATTTGGGGCTATCTAGCTCATGTAAAAAAAAAATTTAGACATAAGCTAAGTGTTGGGGCAGATAAATGCTTATTTGTAGGTTATCCTAAAAAGAATATGGAATACCTATTTTACCACCCTATTGAACAAAAAAATTTTGTTAGTAAACATGCCACTTTTATGGCAAAGAAGTTTGTCTTAGAAAGAAGCAGTGGGAAGAAAATTAAACTTAAAAAAGTTTAGGATCTACAAATAGAAGCACAAGATACTCCTCAACCAAAAGTATCCATTGATGAGGTACAACTATAAAATATACCTCTCCAAAGGTCAGAAAGAGTACGAAATGCACCTTTGAGGTACGAGTTTATTATTGAGAATAATAAAGCCCACATCATTGAGAATGACGAATCTCTGACCTATATGGAAGCTATTACAAGTAAGGACTTAGATAAATGGCTGGAGGCTATGAAATCTGAAATGGACTCAATATATTATAATCAAGTATGGACTTTGGTTAATGTACCAGAAGGTGTGATCTCTATTGGATGCAAATGGGTCTATAAAAAAAGATTGGAGTAGATGGCCAAGTCAAAACCTATAAAGCCATATTGGTGGCTAAAGGTTTCAGGCAAAAATAGGGTATTGATTATGATGAAATATTTTCACCTATTGCTATGCTCAAATCTATATAGATTATGCTTACAATAATAGCATACCATGATTATGAAATTTGATAAATGAACGTGAAGACCACCTCCTTTAATGATTATCTTGAGGAAGAGGTTTACATATCTCAGCTAGAATGATTTATCTCAAGTGAGAGAGCAAATCAGGTATGCAAGCTTAAAAATTCTATTTATGGATTAAAGTAGACCTCGAGGTGTTGGAACATCCGCTTTGATATTACAGTCAAAGAGTTTGACTTTATCAAAATATGGATGAACCTTGTGTATACAAGAAGACTAGTGAGAGTGCCATTATCTTCTTAGTTTATATGTGGATGACATACTTCTTATTGAGAATGATATCCCAATGTTACAATTGATCAAAATATGGCTATCAAGTAAGTTTTCATGAAGGACTTGGGCGAAGCATCCTATATACTAGGTATAAAGATCTATGGGGATAGATCTAAAATGATGTTAGGTTCATCCCAGTTCAGGTATATAGATATTGTGCTGAAAAGATTGAGCATAGATGAGAGTAAAAGCGGTTACTTACCCATGAGTCAAAGCATACATCTCTCTAAAAGGATGTCCTCTAAAACATCAAAAGTGAGAAATAGAATATGTTCTATTCCCTATGCTTCAGCAGTAGGGTCAATTATATATGCTATGCTATGTACTAGGCCTGATATTGCCTATGCCTTAGGTATAGTTAGTAGATTTCAGACTGATTCAGGTGAGGATCATTAAAAGCAGTAAAAATATTCTTAAGTAGTTTGAGAAAGACTAAAGATATTTTTTGATATATGAAAGATCTGATCTAAAATTAGAAGGCTTTTTAATCAGGCCCTGATGATAGCAAGTCAACTTTAGAGTATATTTTACTCTAAATGGTGAAGCAGTAAGTTGAAAAAATTTTAAGTAGTAGACTATAGCTGACTCAACCACTGAGGTAGAGTACATAGCTGCAAGTGAAGCCACCAAGAAAGCTGTTTGGATGAAGAAGTTCATCACTGAATTGGGTGTCGTTCTTGAGATTAAGAATCCAGTATCATTTTATTGTGATAATACAGGAGCAGTTGCTCAAGCTAAGGAACCGAGGTCTCATCATAAATCCAAGCACATTCTAAGATGCTTCTATCTCATTTGTAAAATAGTCGAAAGACAAGATGTAGTCATAGAACAAGTAGATATAAAGAACAACATAGAAGATCCATTCATTAAGGCTTTACCACAGTAGCAGTTCGATCGCCACCTCAATTGTATGAAAATAAATATAAGGGCAATTGGCTTTAGTGTAAGTGGGAGATTGAAAGAAATATGCCCTACAAGCCAATCGAAATTTATATTTTGATGGGTTTTCTTGTAATCTTCTAGTATCATGAAATTTGACACTTTATGAATATAAAGCATTTATTTTTCATCATATGCTACATCTTACATTCGTAATAATTATAATGAACCCCATAAATCAAGGCAATGATTTTAGGGTTATGATGAGATCATACCTATGAGACCTAAAATCCTAAAATTCTTGATTTGGAATATTTCTAGTCATAGGAACATTGAGTAGGGGATCAATATTTTGGATAGACTGGCACATCTTATATATGCTCGATGATAAGAGTGGTTGATCTCATAAGCTACTTATGTGAGACACTAATATAAGAATGTGGGTGCTCATTAAAGAATAAATTTACTGAATTGATCTGACTTAAAAAATATCTTATGAAATTAACTTACTTGTCAAAAGATGTTTTCTTATAGTGGGAGTTTTGCATATAATCCTTTGACCTGAGACTACCATAGAACCTTGTATACATGAATCCATATTTTGGTTCATAATCATTCATGACTGAGTCATATATGGGATATTCTGGATATAATAGAATATGTATGGAGGTTGTAAGTAGGTCAACATGAAATCGATCACTCTTAGTAAGAAGAGATCGCATCTTACTTGCTCTAATTGACTGATGATTCAGAGAGTCTTTGATCAAAGTAGAATAAAATTAGAAAAAAATTTAATATTTCATTAATTAAATCATCATTATAAGATTAAGAGATATATGAATATAATATTGGGTTTGACATGATTTCATATCCAAAGTCATATTCGGGATGCTAGTTGAACACACGATCAAATTGCACGATAACTTACTACTGAAGGATATTTTTGATATTTCTATCAGAATTTTATATCTTTCAAGTAGATATGATATATTGCTAGATGTCAATCTTGTCTTGTTGGTTTGATTGAATTAAAGAGTTAATTTGATCATCAATTAGAAAGGATTCTAAATTGCTGAAATTGAGTTAGCTCGATTGGACCTAAATCGGTTAGATTAGATTCTAATCAAATCAGGTCAACTTACACTCGGATCCATTGTTGCCTAGATGTAGAACCAATAGATTATACACAAAGAGAATTGATCAAAAATCTAATTGGATTAGATCATGTTTGCAAGATGAACATACTAGCACATGTTGCAAATCCTAGCTCCTTGTTTCGAATCGGATTCAAAATTGGTTTCAGATTGGGTTAATTAAATCTAACTAAGGTCAAATCAGATTTGGTCCTAATTTGAGTTGACTCATGGCTGATTGAACCATATAATTGATGCCACCTTCCTGGAATCCCATGCGCCAAAGATTCTCTCTCTGGTGCACGGCATTTGTTTGTGCGCAACAATTTTGGTGCCCATGGGATGGGATGCCACATTCCATCTTTATCTATTATTTCTGATGAAAATTTTCTACGAGGTAGTCTTCAGATTATTAAGAGGCACAAAAGAATCCTTTTGCAACTTAATCACTTATTTTTTTCGAGAAGTTTGGATATATGAGGAAACCCTAGCCGCCTATCATCCATGCGCCACCTAGAGTCCAAGTTAATTTGGTCTCTTAAAAATGTTACATGCCACTTTTTATCTCTAATTTTCTCCATTCCTAAAGCAAGTTAGCACCTCCCTTGTGGGCCCTAGGATGGTCAAAGTGCGTTGATCAAGGGTGGAGAATTATGCCGCCCAAGTGAAGCCTTGCGATGTCTCGAAAAAACATCGAAAAAATTTTGTCCGAAGAGTCTTTCTCATGAAACATCTCTTGGACTTTCTTTTGATGTTTGCCACATGTTAGAAGGCTTGCTGATGGGTGTGTGAAATTGGTTGGAGGTGTGAGATATTCTGGTTGGGCATGAGTTGTCGCATGGAGGAGGCGCGAGTTGTTTCTGATGGCATCCGGTCGCCAAGTATAAATAGGGTGTTGCATCGGGTATTCTGATCCATCGAGAAAAATTCTATTTCTTCTTTCTTACAAATCTCCTAGGTTATTTGAATAGTTCTCTTCCTTTCCTTGTTAGGACAAGTTCTAAAATAGTAAGGACAAGTCCAATTTAGGACAAGGGTCTAGAAAGAAAATTAGAAAACGTAAGGAGAAAGAAAGGTAGAGATAGGAAGGCTAGAGAAAGAGAAAGGAAGCCCTTAGATTCTGCTGCCCAAAGTAGTTCTTAGAGAAAGAATCCAGAGAGAGGAACCATCTTAAGGAGTCAGTGTCTTGATCAAGATCCTGTGCGGATCAATGTTGGAGGGCAAACCATGGGCGCCTGATGGAGGTTCTGTCGGAGTTTAGGATATAGTGCTGCAGGTATTTTTCTATACCTTCTTATATGTTATGAAAATTTTTCATATGATTGTTAATCATCAAGGAGGTCTTGATTAAGAATTTAATATTTAGAATTTTATAGTTTAAATTTAAATCTATGCTTCCATTGTACCATTATAATCCAACATGAATCTGGTTCGAATCAGATTCAATATGAGTCAAATCTGAGCTCATTTGACTAAGAACCAAAGAGTCCATGAAACCTGAGACTCTCTCTCATAAAGTGGCTGACTAATAGGAGAAGAGGTGCTAATATTTCCACCCATAAGTGGGCTCATGTGAAGGGTCTTGCATGAAGGTTTTAAGCACTCTCCTTTCTCATGTCTGGTTCCCTCTTTGGATAGAATTAGATGTCCTAAATTAATTAGGATTTTGGATTAGATGTGGACACCTCAACTATAAAATAGGGACCTCTAATCACCGGTAAAACATAAGGGATTTTTTGCAACAAAAACAGGTGGTGCACTGGTGAGAAGAGTGTTTGTGCGACAACTAGAAAGGAGTCCTTTCTTCCATGGCATGTAGTATTCTTGGCATGCTAGTCTTAGGCTTAAGGATCCTATCCCAGGCATCCCTAAGGAGAGAAAATCAGATCTCATCCCTTTCCTTGCTTCACTTCTTAAGATTGATACACAAGGCTTCATCTCTCTTCCCTAAGAGCTTGACGTATGCGTGAAGTAGAGGGTCTGTACGTTCAAATCTCATAAGATATTGGATTCAAGAATTCTCTAAAAATTTTGATCCCTATTCTACTACATATTAGGTAACATAAAATATATGTTAGCTTATTATAAAAAAAAATTTGATGCACCATGATGATCCGATCAAATTGGAGAATTTTTCTTCACAAATGTCCTGAATGAATAACATTTTTAGTGAAAATCCGGTTCGCTAAAATCACTAACATTGAATCACAATAGTTTCATACCATTTATTGATATTAGACCCCTTTATGGTTACAAATGTTGGTAATCTTATCAACATGGATTTCAGTGATGTAGTGCATGTAGTGTGAACTTTGTATCCATATAATCAAAACATACAAATCTCATCATCAGTCTATTTTATGGTTTCAAATGAAACCCCTTTATGCTTTCTAATGAAAGCTATAACAATTTTAAGCTTATGTCATAATTTTATCATATATCTTAGGACGAGTCTTTTATGTCTCAAGATGAACTATGATATCAATGATATCAATAACTACATAAGCCATACCTTTATGCTTAAGTGATACCTTTATGCTTAAGACCTTCATTCAAACAATACATTTATGCTTAAACAACACCTTTATGCTTAAGACTTTCATTTAAACAGCATTTACAATCAACCTTTTGTGCACAAATGTAAATGCAATATTTCATTATGAAAATAATGAAAAATAAAGGCTTTATGACATTCATATGATGTTCAACAAAAATAATGCTCCCACTAACCAAGCATATCAAAAGATTCCAATAAACCCATATTTTTTACATGTTTAATAAATATAGTGAATCTAAGTCTTTTGGTCAATAAGTCTATAAGCATTGCATCAGTCTCTGTGTGTTCAATTACAATGAATCTCTTTTAATTAAATCTCTGACTGTCAAATATTTTATTTCTGTATAGATAGAGATGCTAAAAATTTTTATTATTCTTTGAAAAAAAGATAGTTGCACTATTATCACAATGAATCTAAAGTGATTTCAAGATAGAATCAGTAATCATAAGCCCTGAGATGAAGTTCCTCAACCAAAAGCATGAGTTACAGCTCCTAACATGCCACAAACTCTGTCAGAATAGAACAAGATGCCACATGAGTCTATTTTGAATGTTTTAAGAATACCTCCTTCAGTCATTATTAAAATATAATAAAATTAGATTTCATATCATCCATGCAACTAGGAAAATTCATAATTATTGTTGCCCAGAGATATAACCCAAGAGGGAGGGCGGTGAATTGGGTTTTCAAATTTTTACATATTTAAACAAGAGTGTGCAGAACAAAATATATATGCTATAACTGCAGCGAATTAATGAGCAGAAAATAAATGCAATGGATGAATAAGATCACACACACACAATCACAAAGTTTTATAGTAGTTCAGTATCAAACCCCAACATCTGCATCCACTCTCCAAGCAACCTTCTTAGAAATTTCACTATAATCCACAAATTACAGCAAGATTATTTTCTGGATTTATAATCTGAATCTAGTTGATTTTATGGGCTCATCAACCAAAATCTATCCCCAAACTACTTCTAGGCTTGTACAAATCTAATTCAAGGCTTGAATAAGCCTATCCCCCAAGTTTCAAATCCTATTGAAACTTGAAATACAGAAAATATGGGTGCAAAAATTTAAATACAAATAGAAACTCCTTGATGAGCTGATTTGAAACTTGATGCACAAGATGAGAAGTTGGAGGGCTTTTGCAATGAATACTCTCTTTCTTTACTGGAGAATAACTTGATTGCATAGCAGGTTGGATGGTTAGAATGGAGTAAATACTCTTTTAAAGCTCTCTTGAAGGGTTGAACAAAATTTTGAATATTTTTCAGACTTTCCTCTTTTATTCTTGTCTTCCTTGGATTCTCCTTGCTTTAATAATCACTTAGAATCCCTCTAATCTAAGTTGAGAATGCTAAAAATGAGTTTTTAATCATTGGAGCTTGAGAAATGTCCTTTTGAAACCTCCTAGATCAATTCTGTACTTTTTGAAATTAGCCATTACTATTGTTAAAGCCTGTTGAGTCAACTCGAGCAAATCTTGAGTTGGCTCGAGATCACCTTGAGTCGGCTTATTGTATTCTTGAGTCGGCTTGAGCAAGTTCTCTAGAAACCACCTCTTTATTCTCTGAGACAAAGTCAACTCAAGCAATGCTTGAGTCGGCTCATGCCTGTCTCGGTGCCATGCTGTGTGCCAGAGTTGACACATCTATGCCTGAGTCGACTCAAGACCTATGCCAAATTTTAAATTATTCCAAAGTCGGCTCAAGGGATATTTGAGTCGGCTTAAAACCTATGCCAAGTGCTGAATGCATGTTGGAGTCGGCTCAAGACCCTATTTCTTCACGACATTGCTTGGCTTGGTCTCTTAAGTCTTCATTCTCTGATCTTTTCATTCAAAATCTTGAAGGAATCAGAAGGCTGTGCTAGAGATACATCTGACTCAATATCTACTGGATGACTCGATCCTCCGGTATTTGTAGGCTGCTGCGGCTACTGCTCCTCCTATCTCGAAACATGTCTCACCCACCTTTGACCAACCCAACGACATTCTATACGAATGAGGATCCTCTTATCATATTGTCAGTGTGGCAAAGATCAACTGAAAGCTCCCTCTCAAAATCAATCCATAGCTCCCAAAAGATGGATGTCAATGCCATGCCCTAGCCCTCCCTACACTATCTCGCATCTGGGAGAATATCATCTATAGGAGGTTCAACTGCTGACCCCGAATAATACAATCCATGATCCCAATGACACTATTCAAGACTAAATCAAATCTACCAGTCTTAGAAAAAATGATCCTAGCTACAATGTGACTAAGTACTCTCATTTCCACTGTTTGGTGTTTTGCTTGAAGCTTAGAGATCCCATGTACATCTTCCCTTCGCAAAATCATCCTAAGGGCCTGATCTCTGTTGAATGGGTGATGAGGTGCTACTCCCTCAAATGACAATCCCCAAATCTGTGCTTACCTCTCCCTGTAATGACAAAAGAGACTCCCTTAACAGTGCAACCTAAGTCATTGTCTCCTCTAGCCATGGACTCATAGAAGTCACGCACAAGATGTAGATATGTCAGCTGTTTCATCAAGAAAAATCTTTTCCATCCTTGCAGTCTAATGCAATTTCCAACCTAAAATCTTCTCTATCAAAGAATCAGAAGTCCACATTCCTACTAGTTGTTACTTTTCTATCAAGGAGAGAAGGAGAACAAGGAATGAGTGAATGGGGAGACACCTTACCTTCCTGAAAATCTGAAGTGGAATCACTTGAAGATTCACGCATGGCCTACGGTCTCTTCCTTGGTGGCCCCGAAGACATGCTTTTTTATTACGGCCCCATTTGCACATGACAAAGAAATTCAAATGGAAAGGGAAATCGATAGGTGGATCGGTTCGTTGGGGTCCTTAAAGAGTAGTAGAAAGGTTCCTAGGGTGCATAGTGAAAAGGGTAAAGTGATTCGAAGGGAAAGAGGCTCGGGATAAAAATAGTATTTCCGACCATGAGTCGGCTCATCAACACTTGGAGTATGAGTTGACTCAAGCTCTAGAAGTTGATAATTTCAAAATTTCAAGAAATGACAAGATACATTGGATCAAGAAGATTTGAGTTTGGATTAGCTCAGTCTAAGGTGAGAGATCTCCTCTAAAAGATAACACATCCCTAGTACTCTTCCACTTATGCTAAACTTTTCTTCATTGAGAGATTTGGTAAAGATGTGAGCTAATTGCCTATCTGTACTAACAAATTTAAGAATTACATCTATTGGGTTTCGGTGGCACAGCGGAAGGGTTAGGTGTTTAAAATTTTATTCAAAATACCCAATGCACAGGAAGCCCTAATGCCCAGAAACTCTTGACTATAATAATCAAAGCATAATAAATATAAATTAGGATAAGAAGAATACCTATAGCACTAATCCCAATTTCTACAAGACGTCCAAGTGTCCGCCCTCCAATGGTGATCCACACAGAAATTGAACCAAAAACAGCACTCCTTCACCTTGCTTCAAGAGTTCTAGCCCCTAGTGAAGGAAAAACTGGCTTTTTCCTTGTAGGATCTTCTAGATCTGATAAGATCTGGGGCAGAATATTTTAATAAAAATTTATCATACG
>KE508213.1:35687-53887 GCA_000441515.1 Elaeis oleifera | reverse complement strand
ATTTATCCTTGATTTATACAGAAATGTGTCAGCCAATCTGGCATCTAGGCACACATCTAACACCTGTTGACCCAGCACCTACACCTAAGGCCCTATTCCCTAATGCTTTAGAATCACCTCTGCCTCTAGAAAGAAGGGAATCAAATAGATGAAATGCTTGAACTGTTCAACAAGTCCAAATAAATTTACTCCTTCTTGATGCTATCAACAAGTTCCAACATATGCCAAGTTTCTCAAAGATCTTTGAACACAGAAATGGAGAACTAAGGCACACATACACACCAAAGAAGGTTCATTTGATTGAACAAGCCAGCTCAATCTTTCAATAGATAACCCCACCCAAACTTAAAGATCCTGGTACCCCAATCATATCCTGTGTCATAGGGGATCTAACCATTAAAAAAGCATTGTTAGATTTGGGTGCGAGGGTTAACCTTCTTCTGAGCTCTATCTATGACCTATTCAGATTTAGAGAATTGAAACCCATGAAGATAACTCTACAATTAGCAGACAGATCGATTAAGGTACCCTATAGAATGTTGGAAGATGTATTGATTAAGGTAGATGAATTTTACTTTCCAATGAACTTTCTAGTATTAGACATGAAATCTGGTAGCAACTCCAGCCAAATATCTATCATCCTAGGTAGACCCTTCCTAGTGACTGCCAATATTTGCATAAACTATAGGACCAACGTTATGGATGTATCTTTCGGGAATAAAAAGCTGAGGTTGAACATCTTTAATGTAGCCTAGGGACCACCTTCTTTTGACCATGGTAACATCAATTTACTAGAAGAAGTTTTAGAAGACAAAACCCTTATCTTGCTCGACTCAAATCCTTTGCAGGCATGTTTAGCACATTTTGTAGTAGATGATTTCGATATTGATGGGCACACTAGAGAAGTAAATGCACTTCTAGAGCCATCCAATTTAGCACCACTCCCTCTTGGACTACGAAGTATGAATAATTACCGATCCAATCGAGCCCTCTAGTACCATCACTAGAAGCACCACCTGCCCTAGCATTAAAGCCTCTTCCTGGCACACTAAAGTATTCATTTTCGGATTCAATAAAATCCTTCCAATAATCATTTCTCCGACCTAACCACCGATCAGGAAGATCAACTTGTAGGTGTGCTCAAAGAGCACAAAGAGGCCATAAGATGGATAATTGTTGATTTGAAAGGTATTGATCTTTGTGTTTGCATGCATCACATTCATTGTGAGGCCGATGCCAAACCATATAGGGACATGCAACATAGATTAAATCCAAACATGCGGGAGGTAGTAAAGAAAGAGGTAATAAAATAGTTAGATGAGGCATTATCTACCCAATTTTTGATAGTAAATGGGTCAGCCCAACCAGATGGGGTGCCAAAGAAGTCAGGTATCACTGTGATAGAAAATGAGAAAGGTGACTTATTACCCACTCGCACAGCAACTGACTAGCGAGTATGTGTAGACTATAGGCGATTAAATGCCATGACTAGAAAGACCACTTTTATTATCTTTCATTGATCAAATCTTAAAATGGTTAGTGGGTCAGAGTTACTTCTACTTCCTAGATAGATATTCAGGATACGATCAGGTACCTATATTCCTAGAAGATCAAGAGAAACTATCTTTATCTGCCCTTATGGTATTTTTGCCTTTCGAAGAATGCCTTTTGGACTATTCAATGCACCGACTACTTTCCAATTGTGCATTATTGCTATCTTTTCTGACATGGTAGACAAGTTTTAAAAGTTTCATGGATGATTTTCTATTTTTGGCCTTACTTTTGATGACTACCTCTAAAATTTAACTAAAGTACTTAAAAGATGTGTGGAGATGAATCTGGTGTTGAGTTGGAAAAAGAGTCATTTCATGGTTCGAGAGAGAATCATGCAAGGACATATTGTATCTGAGTGGGGGATCGAAGTAGACAAAGCAAAAATCGATATAATCCTGAAACTGCCACCCCAACCTCGATTAAATAAGTACGATCCTTCTTAGGACATGCAGGATTTTATAGGTGCTTTATTAAGGACTTTAGCAAAATCTCACAACCCTTGTGTAATCTTTTGGCTAAAGAAACTTCTTTTGATTTTAATGAAGACTGTCCGAATGCCTATAGTACATTAAAAAAAGTATTGATCACCACACCAATTATCAAACCACCAGATTGGAACCTACCATTTGAAATTATATGTGATGCTTTCGATTATGTGGTAAAGACAGTTTTAGGATAGAAATTCAATAAAAAATCTCATGTGATTTACTATGCAAACAAAACTCTCTCAGACGCTCAGTTGAACTACACCACAATCAAGAAAGAATTGCTTGCAGTTGTGTTTACCCTAGATAAATTTAGGTCATACCTTTTGAGCTCTAAGATCTTAGTGTACTCTGATCATGCAGTATTGAAATATCTGCTATCCAAAAAAGATACAAAGCCTAGGCTGATTAAATGGTTTCTTTTGTTGCAAGAATTTGATTTGAAAATTTTAGATAAAAAGGGTTCCCAAAATATGGTAGTAGATCATATCTCAAGGATCTTAGTAGAATACAATAATGAAACCATTAGAGATCATTTCCCTGATGAACAACTCTTCTCAGCATCTTCTAATAATCTTCCCTGGTATGCACACATAGTTAACTACTTGGCAATAAGACAAGTTCCATCCCACTAGACCCAACTAGAGAAAAATAAATTCTTTTCTCAAGTAAAATACTATTTTTGGGAAGAACTAAAGTTGTTTAAAATTTGCCAAGATGAATTATTCGGTGATGTGTCTTTGAGTGTGAATATCAAAATATCCTGACTTTTTGCCACTCATTAGATTGTGAGTGACATTTTAGTGAAAGAAAACTATAGCAAAAATATTGTAGAGTGGATTTTACTGGCCAACACTTTTTAAGGAGGTCGATAATTTTTACCATAATTGTTTAAGATGTCAACAAATAGAAAATATTTCAAAAAAAGATACGATACCCCTATCCCCGATTTTAGTAGTAGAAATCTTTGATGTTTAGAAAATTGACTTTATGGGCTCTTTTCCTTCCTCTTATGAGTATATTTTGGTGGCAATAGATTATGTTTCTAAGTAAATAGAAGCTATGGCAATACAAACCAATAATCACAAAGTGGTAATAAGATTTATTCAAAAGAATATTATAAATCGGTTCGATTGCCCTAAGGCCATAATCAGTGATGGGGGTACGCACTTTACGAATAGATATTTTGAAGCCTTAACGAAGAAATATGGAATAATACACAGAATAGCCACCCCATATCACCCTCAGACCAGTGGATAGATGGAAGTATCTAATAGAGAAATAAAAAGATCTTAGAGAAAATAGTTAGGTCCAATCAAAAAGATTGGTGTGAGAGATTAGACGATGCACTGTGGGCTTACCATACTGCTTACAAGACCCCTATAGGAATGTCCTCTTACCGGCTTATTTTGAAAATCTTGTTATCTATTGGTAGAATTAGAATACTGCACGTATTGGGCAATAAGAAAATTAACTTTGATATGAAAAGTACGGGATCGAAAAGGAGACTTCAATTAAATAAATTAGAGGAGTTATGCAATGAGGCATACGAGAGTACTAAAATCTATAAGGCTTGAACCAAAGCTTACCATAATAAATTATTTTAAGAAAATATTTGAACCTAATCAAAAAGTATGGCTCTTTAATTCTAGACTAAGACTATTCCCTGAAAAACTTCGCTCATGTTGGGATGGACCATTTATTATAACCCAAGTTTTGCCCCATGGAGCTGTAGAATTAAAGATCCAAAATAGGAAATACTTTAAGGTTAATGGACAAAGGCTGAAGCATTACATGGATGGTATAAGGGATGGAGAACAAATCAAGTCTTTGGATCTAGTTGAATCGATCTACGAACCATCATAAATTTTGACTTAGTCTGGCTGAAGATCTTAAACTTAGCGCTTGTTGAGAGGCAACCCAGTATTTTATCTTTTAAATTATTTAATTTTTTATTTTTTAAGGAATCTACTAAAGACAACTAGCCAAGCCGGGGGAGCTCATCATTAACATCTTGGAGTATAATGATGGACCTACAGCCTACAACAAATCAGGTGGTATCCCTCCTTGATAAATATTTTATCTTCTTTCATTAGAGACAATGAAAATTAAGTTGGGGGAAAGAATAACTAAATTTAAGTAGGTTGTCAAGCATGATATAAAGAATTAGCTTTATGTACCCAAACTTTATCTTGATTAAAGTTAATTAGGCATCCTAATCAATGATTGATTAACGATCTAGATAATTTAGAGATATTGAGGAATAAATTATTAAGAAAATCTAATGAATGATAGGGTTTAGATCAGAAAAAATTTTAGAGCGATTTCAGAACTTTCTATCCATTGACTCGATAAGGAATCTACTTCATAGGGATACGAGTGGAAACGTTAAAGTAAGTAAAAAGTCTACCTTAATAAAATAGATTTTTAGCATATCTCACTGCATAATCAGATCCTTTCACCTAAGTAAGCATTGTTGTTCACATCAGAAGGTGAGAATGTAAAGAATTAATTGTAGAGTCAGTCTTAACTCATAACCTTTTTGACTCGAGTCAGTAAGCCTAAGGGGTGTTCTACATCTAATGTCTTAAAGTCAATTGATTTGCAAGTCTTTGGCCTAAAGCTCGTTACAAGAGTCAATTAGAAAGTTTAAGGGTTAGGACATTGCACTGACTGTACATATAAATATTTTTTTAAAAAAATAATAATGAAAAAAAAAAGAGAGAATAAAGGATCTAAACTGCAAAAAAATACTATACCAAATCTACAGTAAGATAAATGACTTAAAGAGTGAGGTGGGAAGTTGGTGAAGGAAAACTCTAAAATTTTTTTAGACTTTACTCAATCATTAACTGGATCGAATTAGTAATCCAATGAAGTATCTTTTTAATAGTCTGATCGGATATCAGCTGTCTTTGGGAGGCCTAACTTTTAAATCGAGGTTAAGTTGATATACATTGCTAATTTATCTTCTTTACTTAAGGACGAGCAAAGTTCAAATTGGAAAGTATGATAAATACTTAAATTAAGCCACCTAAAGCACCAAATTATATTTAATTGATCCTTATTTATTAAGAATTTGATGTTTGTTCTCTTCTTTTGCAGAAAAGAAAATCGTTATTGTGAAGAGCTTGATTTATGGTTTAAAAAAAAAAATTAGAGCAAATCAAGCTCAATTTGGACCCCGAATGAAGACCCAAAACCAAAGGAAAGAAAAGAAAAAATGAAACAAATAAAAAGAAGAAAAATCCAACGGGTTGGCCCATTTGATCGTGCGGTTCACGCGCGATTCACAGCCCAAAATTCATCGATCGGTCCACCATCGATCCACGGGAGCAGTGGCTGGTCTACCACCGGCTCATAGGACGACGTGCGCTGGGTCGGCGTGCGGTCCACACACAAGTAAGTTTGGTCTTTTATCGCAGTGTACATGCATTTGGGGCGGCCTGGTGGGTCCGGTGGCATGAGCGAGTGAGGATTTTCGGTTTGCTTGTGGGTCCGAATGCCTGGAACTGGTTTTTGGTGTTGCTTTCATGCGGGTTGGTGGGTGCAGTTCAAACCCAATTAGCAAGAGAAGGAATTAGCGGGTCTGCGGTGTTGTTTCAAGGGTTCTGAAGCCATGCAAACTCGATTTTTGCTCAAATTTGGACACGGACATCGACAGGGACTTGAGTTCTTCACCCACATTGGATTCTACCTATTTTCTTTGTCCCATACTACTAAACAGGGCCACACTCCTCCCCTTAAACAGCTATAAAAGACCCTAACCCATCATTTCTCTACAACACAGCCACAAGCCAAGTCCTCTCTTCCTCTCACAAATTGGTCAACGTTTCCTCTCTCTTCTCTACACCACCACAAACTTTCTTCTCTTCTCTCTCAAGCAATCTGTCTCCCTCTTTCTCTTCTCTAAGCAAACCTCTCTTCCTGCTTCTGATCCCTGCTCCAAGTCATTGGAAGGAAGACCTCAGAGCTCTAGGATGAAGAATTTAGCGAGAAGCATTCCCATGTCCGGCTAATCATCTTGTCTCAGAAAATCACTGTAATTTTGATTTGACAATATTTTATTTAAAATCCTTTGTAGTACTTTTTAATTTGAAATAAAGATTTGTTTTCTTTCCTACATCCTTTGAATCTTAATTTTTCTTGCATAAGATTTTAATCTAGAACAGTTTATGACTCTTGAGACGAGCTATGATCTATAGATAGGGTTCGTGCTCTTGGGATAGATTATCTTTAGATTAAATTTCTCTTACTATATCTAAATTAATTTTTAGTAGCCTATAACTTTAAGAGACAGATCGTGATCCAAGGATACGGGCCGTGCTCTCTAAGATAGGTTGTATCTCTATTGATTAGGTACCAAATCAAGAGTATATTAAGAAGAATACCGGCTGTCTATCAAGAGAGCAGTTGAGATCCTGAGAATTTTCTTTCATACTTGCATACAACTTTTAATTAGTTTTCTTTATTTACTTTCTTATTAATTTAAGTAGTCCCTTAATTAATCTTTATCTTGCTCTCTAATCTAAAATTAATCGACTTAAACGTAATTAACACAATCCTTGTGGATACGATCCCAACTCACTACTATCTATATAGTTTTGAGTTAGTGATTTATTTTTGATGCCTATGACAGCGATCAGAGTTGTAGGAGGATTAATTATCAATTGGATTGCCGATTGACTCAATTTAATTGAGTAATAGGTTTTGAATCAAGTCTAATTGAATTAAATTTAATTTGACTGGGTTTAGATTTGATTAGATCAAATCTAATAGAGTTATGAAATAATCCAGTTGTAAGGGAGACTAATTTTTGATTTGATTAGGACTTAGATTTAATTAATTTCTAATTGGATTAAGATCTTATTGAAGATATTGGGTTCCTAATTGGATTAGGTTCTCTCTTCTCTTTAGGTGCAACCAAATCAGATTTGGATTGGAACCAAATTGAAACACCAAGAGATCAAGTTGGACTGGGACTCTCTATCCTTGCGCCAACCCCATCTCCATGCCAATATTCCTCATGCCATTTTAGGTTTTTGTGTGAGATTTCTCCATGCCAAAAGCTGATGTCACCCCTCTTCTCAATGCCAATTGGATAGGGATAAGAATTGGATTCAAAGAGGATTTCAATCCTTATCTTGAAGGAGTTTGATTTCACCCAAATTCTCTTGGATGCCATTTATAAAGGACCTTCCTTTGTGTGTGTATTCAGATTTTTATCGTGAGAATTGAGAGAAGGGGCATGAGACATCCTTAGGCATGGGATTTTGGGTGTGGAGGCTCCTAGGGTTTTCATCTTAAGCACGGGATCTTGAGGAGGGAGAAAGAAAGTGTTTCTTCTTCTTTCTCTACCTTTTCTTCCTCCAAAATCTTCTTCTTCTCTGAGAGGGTCTAGAGATCTATAGAAGATTTTTAATCAATCATCTAGAGTGGACCTCTGTAAGGGAGCTAACACCCCAGGGAGATCAAGAAACCTCTGATCAGATCAAGGGCCTTATGTAGATACCTGTAGAGGTTGGATGCGTGTATGGCTCGAGAAACGAAGACATCCACGATCATCGACTGTGGTGTAGATCGACCCATGGAAAGGTATGGGAATTATATGTCCTATTTTGTAAATATGATCTTAGATCGGATTTTTGATGCATGTACTTGTTAGTATCATAGATCCATTGTAGGTGGTTTACAGATTAGATCTGATGCATACTAGATTAAAAATAATTTTTGATCTAGATTTAATTTTCTACTGCTAAAATAAAATTTAAATAATACATGAAATTATCTAAACCAACAGTGATATCAGAGCTATAGTTTTTGATATGATTATGAATACATGTGATCTGAAATTTAATTTGCAAAAATTAGATCTGAAATATTTTAATAAGTTCAATGTCGTTCTGACATTAGGTTGCCCTAACATAATCCTGTTATGTTGTACGATTGTTCTAAACAATGTTGAACATCTTAGTTTGTTATATCTAAAATTTTTTGCACATTATATATTGATATTATGTGTTTGTTTCAGATTTGAAATTTATTTCAGATCTGAAATAAATTTGTTTCCTTTCAGATCTGAAATTAGATTTAGAGCTAAAGTTGTTAAGTCCTATTTTGTTCAAATTTGAAATTGGTTTCAGATCTAAATTTAGATTTGAATTGTTGTGTCAAGATTTGAAAATTCTATGATTTGGGTTCATGGGTAGACTATTTTAGATCTTTAATTTGGTTAGAGTCTGAAGATTCTTGATTGGCACATGTTAGGCTCAATCGAGATGAGCACTTAATCTGATCTAATAAAAGAGTTGGTTGCGATTAGGTCGGGTCTACTCTAAATTAAAACAATAGTTGTAGGATCAAAATTAACTTGCATGTGTGCTAAAAATCTTGACCCATAATCTAGTCTTGGCTCAGTGGCTCGAGTTTCGATCACTTAGGTTAACCCAATTAGAAATTGATCAACATCAGTTGGTGTCTAAGGTAAGTAATTTGACTGATGGTTATTAATTAAGACCATTGCCATTGATAGTGGAGAGCCTCCCATCAATCTCTTGCTTACCTGGCCAACTGTGATTACTTTTGAACTTAGGTGCTTGGTGATTTGAGCTGAACCCATGCCTTAATCAACTAAAGATTTGTATGAGATGTAAATGATTAAAAGAGATCTAAATAAATCTCCTCACAAAATATTAAGTCTAGCAATCTTCCATCATTGTAGAGATGCGGGTGTTTTCCTGACATTGATCGTTCTCGACTGGTCACAGTAGTTCGGTTGCATCAGGAAGGTGTAACCACTCTATTAACTTTAGATGTCTTGGGATAGAGATAGGGTTGGGTCTAATAACTATTAAGTGAGAGATCCAGTGATGGCTTTGCACCTGCTAGTGAATGGTGGATCTGACTTAACTAAAAAATATACTAATAACTGTTAGGTGAGACTACAGGACTTAGAGACTGAAGTTACTGTATCTTGCTTAGTGAAGCAATGGATAAGATGTTGTCCACTCATTAGTTTGCATGTCATCAATAACTGTTAGATGAGGTACATGTAAATCAGTAGGATCACAGTACCCACTTGAAACCCTAATTGTATAGAGATTTTCGTTCTCCACCTGAAGAGTGTGAGAGACTCAAGAAAATAGTGGGAGTTGTGTGTGTTTATTAAAGTCCTAAAACAACTTATACTAAGTACAAACAACTAATTATAAACTTTTCTCTCTGTAGTTAGTAATATCAACTTCCAACCCACTAGCCTGTATCCTAGATATAAATAGGTTGACAAGAACCAACTGTAAGGACTTGCTCGAGAACTTGAGAATAGTTCTTAGTTCTAGAAAATTGATCCATATTCTCGATTAGAAAATTCTTATGTTATCGGCTCGTCCATCTCTTGATCAACGAGCTATACTTGAAAGTGGATGGATGAAGATAATAGGGCTAGATGCTATATTTTGACATCCATGTCTAATGAGCTTTAGCATCAGCATGAAGATATAAAAATTGCCAAAGATGTGCTGACTCACCTATAAAAGTTATAGGATGAGCAGAGTCGCACAGCTCGCTTTGAGATCTCCAGAAGACTTTTTAGAGCAATGATGCATGATGGACAGTCGGTCTATGATCATTATTTGACAATGATCAAAGACATCAAAGAGCTTCAGAAGCTCAAAATGACAATAGATAAGAAATTACAGATAGATCTGATACTACAATCCCTTTCCTATTCGTATGGGCAGTTTATCGTAAACTACCATACGAATAAAATTGATTTCACCCTGTCTGAATTATTGAACATGTTGGTAATAGCTGAAGGGACCTTGAAGAGTTCAAGGGGCACCGTTCTTGTTGTGGACCAGGCTTCATCTTTCAAGAGAAAGTCTACTTGAAAAAAGATGAAGAAGCTTGTGAAGAAGCAGAAGACTAAGAGTAGGCCAAAGAAGGAAGCTTCGAAGAAGGTCAGTAATAAAGAAAATATTTTATTACAATATCAAAGATCATTGGAGAAAGAACTGCCCTGCGTACCTGGCAAATCTGAAGAATAAGAAGAAGGACACACCTACTGAAGGTATATTTGATTTGCTCATTATAGAAATTAATCTTATGGTTTCCTCTTCTTTCAGTTGGGTTTTAGATTTTGATTCAAGTGCTCACTTGTGCACTTCTATGTAGGATCTAGAGAAAGTTAAAGGACTGAGAAAAGGAGAAGTCACTCTTTGAGTCGGCAATGGTGCAAGAGTTGCTGCTATGGCTGTGGACACCTATCCTCTGCGACTACTGTTAGGATATATTTTACTTTTAAGAGATTGCTATTATGTACCTATGACTTGTAGAAATTTGATTTTTATGTCTGTACTAGTATAGGATAATTATATTTTTAATTTCAATAAAAACTTGTGTACAATTTATTTTAGAAATAAAATTATTGCACGTGCCTTTTTGATTGATGGTCTCTACCATTTGCATGTCGATGTGAGTATTAATGTTAATGAGTAAATAGTTAGTGCCATAGGATCTAAGAGATCAAGAGATAGCCTGAACCAAAATATCTATGACACCTTAGGCTGGGCCATATAGGAGAGGACAGAATTAACAAATTAGAGAAGGATAGCCTTCTCGGGCCATTGACTTCTGAGTCATATCTAGTTTGTGAGTCCTATCTCCAAGGAAAGATGGCCAAGCTGTCCTTTATGGGACATGAGAAAAGGATCACTGAAATATTAGCTTTGGTACACACTGATGTATATGGTCCATTTGATGTGCAGGTTAGGGGTGGCTATCTTTACTTTATAATCTTTATCGATGATTATTCATGGTATAGATTTGTATACTTGATGCGACACAAGTCTGAAGCCTTTGAAAAGTTTAAGGAGTTTAGATATGAAATGGAGAAAATTAGAAAACCATAAAGATTCTTCGATCAGATTGAGGAGGTGAATATCTTAGTGAAGAATTTTATCGATATCTTAAAGATAATGGTATAGTCTCACAGTGGATACCTCCTTGAACACCTCAGCTCAATGAGATATCCAAGAGAAAGAATCGGACCCTATTGGATATGATCCGATCCATGATGAGCTCACAGATCTTTTGATTTTTTTGGGGATATGAATTACTTTCTATAATTTATCTTTTAAATAAGGTTTCCTCTAAATCTGTTCCTACAACACCATATGAGTTATGAAATGGTAAGAAATCAAGTCTTGATTATCTCAAGATTTGAAGATGTTCAGCCCATATCAAATAATAGTAGATGGACAAGTTAGAGGCTAGATCAATTAGGGCTCGTTTCATAGGATATCCCAAAGAATTCATGCGATACTATTTTTACTTTCATAGGATCACAATATGATTATGAGCCATCATACTGTCTTTTTGAAAAAATGGTTTATCCAGGATGGAGGTAGTGAGAGAAAATTGATCTCAGAGAGAGGATCTCAGAGAGAGAATCTCTGAAAAGCATCGAGTCCAGGAGTCTGAATCCATTTATAGTGAGCCAGTAGATGTGGAACCTCTTCTATCTCATAGATCTAGTAGGATCTCCCTTCCTCCTAAAAGGTACTTAGGTATACTTACAGAAGATGTAGAGGAAGCATTCCTTATGAGAGATAGAGACTATAGAGATGATCCCAAAATTTTTAATGAGATGATGTTAGATGTAGATTTTGAGAAATAGAAGGAAGCAATAAAGTCAGAAATTGACTCTATGCATTCCAACCATATTTAGACTTTAGTAGATCCACCTAAAGGTATAGTACCTATTGGATGTAAATGGATCTATAAAAAAAAATAGATTCGGATGATAAGGTAGAGACCTATAAGGCAAGGCTGGTAGTGAAAGATTATAGTCAATGTGAAGACATTGACTATCAGAAAATCTTCTCGTCGGTAGCCATGCTGAAATCCATCTAGACATTGCAAGCTATCACAGCATACTACGATTATGAAATTTGACAGATGGATATAAAACTACCTTTCTAAATAGATATCTTGAGTAAGATATCTATATAGAGTAGCCTATGGGTCTCATATCTAGTGATAATGTTCACAAAGTCTACAATCTGTAAAGATCTATATACGGACTTAAGCAAGCATCTTAGAGTTGGAACACTTACTTCAATAATGTGATTAGATCGTTTGATTTCATCAAAAATGAAGAGGAGCCATGTTTGTACAAAAAGATCAATGAGAGTGTTATCATATTTCTTGTACTATATGTGAATGACACCCTCCTGATTGGAAATGACATTCTCATATTGACCTCGATCAAAGTATGGTTGTCAAAAGAATTCTCTATGAAAGACCTAAAAAAAGTATCTTACATTTTTGAAATTAAGGTCTATAGGGATAGATCTAAAAGAATGCTAGGACTTTCACAAAAATATGCATAGAGGAGGTGCTGAAGAGGTTTAGCATGAAAAACTCCCAAAGAAGATTTTTGCCCCTTAGGTATGAAATTTATCTCTCTAAGAAGATATATCCTGCCACACTTGAGGAGATCCAATGCATGAGCAATATCCTTTATACTTTGACTATATGGGGTTTCATGTATGTCATGCTATGTACTCGACCTGATATAGTTCTTATCGTGAGTGTCATGAGTAGATATCAATCGAATCCAGATGAAGAGTATTAGATTACGGTGAAGAATATCTTTAAGTACTTGAGAAGGTCTAAGAATTTATTCTTGATCTTTGGAAGAGGATCGAGACTAAAAGTGGAAGGATACACTGACTCAGACTTCATGTCTGATGTTGATGATAGAAGGTCTACATCGAAGTGTATATTCCTATGTAATGATGGTTCGATCGATTGAAAAGTTTCAAACAACTAATCATTGTGGATTCGACCATCGAAGTCGAGTACAATGCCGCCTCTGAAGCTGCTAAAGAAGTATTCTAGTTCAAGAAGTTCCTCACGAAGCTAGGTGTCATACTATCAGATGCTATCACACTGCACTGTGACAACAACGATGCCATAGCCCTCGCTAAGGAGTGAGATCTCACTAGAAGTTCAAGCATATAGAGCGGTGGCCGCACATCATATGCGGATACCTTGAGAAAAAAATTATCGAGATACAAAGAGTTGAATCCACATAGAATGTAGCAGACTTGCTGACGAAGCCTCTTAGCTAGTAGAAGATCGAAGCTCACCTTAAAAAGATGGGACTTAAGTATATGGCCAATTGGCTTTAGTACAAGTGAGAATTTGTTGGATGTATGCCTAGAATCCATTGTTGGCAGACGCATATTATAATTTTAGGGCATAAGTTTGTATTTATAAACTTTATTAATTAATAAAGGATAATTTATTTCAATCATATTTTTATGTGTCCATGATTCGTTCAAAAGATTAATAGATGATAATGTATATTCTCAAGGGATTGAGAATTTGAGACATATATTATTGATAGTTAATTTCTAAAAGCTTTCGATCGAAGGATCATCACAGAGGATAGTGATCGATATAGTTAGATCGATGCATAGATCACCTTCCTTCAGGATAGATATGTCTCGAGTCTGTAATATGGGGATACTAGGATGAGAGTACATATGATTGTTAGAGAACAACTTGTACTGAGCGTGACCAACACAAGAAACCACTTGAATGTCTCCTCATTCATCAGTGGTCTTCTCAATGCTATAGTATTGTGAGTGATCTTTTAACCAGTGGTGCCTTAGTTATTCGCAGTGAGGTTACTATAGTTTGACTACATATAAACTTGAACTCTTAGCCATTTGAATCCTTACAGTGTATGTTGGCTACTGTGGCTTCAAATTTATTGTTAGGAGTAGGATGCACTTGGATAGAATCTATCGATTTTGATAGAAAGGAGAAGTTTTATGTGATTCGCAAGACTGAGTTTAGAACGAGATTTATAAATGAACGAGTTGAGTCAATCTGACATATGACTGACGTTGGATTTTGATAAGTTTTTATGACCTCCGTCTAGTCGAAACTCATGATAGAAGGATTGAATCATACGATAATTGTGCTTAGAGATTCAATACTTTCATTGTGCTGGGTTACCACTACATACTGCTAGATATCACTGATGGATTATGAGACTCGTCGAGTATTGTCTTGATGATTGATGATCTTTGATGGATAGAGTTAGAATTATTCCAACCCATCGAAAGGAGTTTCGATGATATTGTGATAGGGATCACAGTATATCTAACTATCAGATAGAATAGAACTAATTAGGTCACACACAATAGAGATTCTTGTCTAATTAGATAGTTGATTAGCGATTATGAATCGCTATTGCATCTAATTATCAATATGATCGACGATTGATCCAATGTAAAAGTTGTAATAAATAATTTATTGAGAGTTAGTGAGTTGTAGGAGGATTAATTAGCAATTGGATTACTGATTGGCTCAATTTAATTGAATAATGAGGTTCGGATCAAGTCTAATTGAATTGGATTCAATTTGACTTGGTTTGGACTTGATTAGATCAAGCCTAATTAAGTTATGAAATAACCCAATTGCAAGGGAGACCAATTTTTGATTTGATTAGAATTTAGGTTCAATGAATTCTTAATTGGATTAGGATCTTATTGGAGAGATTGTGTTCCTAATTGGATTATGTTCTCTCCTCTCTTGGATGCAACCAATCAAATTTGGATTGAAACCAAATTGAAACAGTAAGAGACCTAGTTGGACTGGGACTCTCTTTCCTTGCACCAACCCCATCTCCATGCCAATATTCCTCACGCCATTTTAGGTTTTGTGTGAGATTTCTCCACACCAAAAGCTGATGTCACCCCTCTTCTCAATGCCAATTGGATAGGGATAAGAATTGGATTCAAAGATGAATTCAATCCTTATCTTGAAGGAGTTTGATTTCACCCAAACTCTCTTGGACGGCATTTATAAAAGGACCTTTCCTTGGGGCATGTATTCAGATTTTTATGGTGAGCATTGAGAGAAGGGGCGTGAGACATCCTTAGGCATGGGGTTTTGGGCATGAAGGCTCCTAGGGTTTTCATCTTAAGCGTGGAGTCTTAAGGAGAGAGAGAAAAGGAGTTTCTTCTTCTTCCTCCACCTCTTCTTCCTCCAAAATCTTCTTCTTCTTTGAGAGGGTCTAGAGATCTGAAAAAGATCTTCAATCAACCATCAGGAGCAGATCTCTGCAAAGTAGCTAGCATCCTGGGGAGATCAAAGAGCCTCTGATCAGATCAAGGGCCTTGTGTGGATACCTGTAGAGGTCAGATGCATGTGCGGCTCGAGAAACCAAGATATCTATAATCATTGACTGCGGTGTAGATCGACTCGCATAAAGATATGGAGATCAGATCTCCTATTTTGTAAATATGATCTTAGATTGAATTTCAAATGCATGTACTTGTTAGTATCATAGATCCGTTATAGGTAGCTTACAGATTAGATCTAATGCACGTTAGATTAAAATAATTTTGATCTAGATTTAATTTTTACTGCTCAAATAAAGTTTAAAATACATATATGAAACCACCAAACCAACAGCAATAACTAGTTGGGGTGCCAAAGTTGAGAAGAGGATTGATAGGATCTTGACCATGATAAGTTGGATTCAGTGATATCCTTCCCACCAGATTTATCACCTGTCGATAATTGCATCTGACCACTATCCACTCTTGATTGTCATTGATACTTCTTCCTTCTCCTAGAGTCCATTGTGGTTTGAGAAGTTTTGGCTCTCTTATCCATGTTCTTGGGACATCATGAGGGAGGTTTGGAGGCTTTCGGTGTATGGAGATGCCAGATATTGGGTGTCTCAGAGGCTTGAGCTATGAGGTGGCATTTAATGAGGTAGAATAGGATCGAGGTGGGTGATATATTCAAGAGATTTAAGATGGTTGAGGCTTCTATTGTGAAGCTTTAGAAATAGAGGATTGGGAGGGGGGCATACAGAGGGTGAGTTTGCGAACCTCCAAGGTTTGCTGTCTATCCACCACTCTCTTCTCCGACAGTAGGAGGTTTTGTGGAGGCAAAAGTTTAGAGTGCAGTGAATTAGGGAGGAAGATAGAAATATGAGGCTCTTTCATTAGGCCACTATCATCTGAATACATAGAAATCAGATCTGGATGATCAAGGATATCAGTGGACAGTGACCGATGATGATGAGATTATGTAGGAGGTGGTGCACTTCTAATAAGTCATCTATTTGTATATTTATTTTAAGTATTTTAGGTAGTTAATGGTGCTAACATCTTTAGAACCCTAATTTCATAATTAAATTATTTTCTTGTAAAAATAATAATTTAAAAATATAAAATTAAAGCACGTTTATAAAAAATAGATATCAAACTGACTAATCAATCTAAGTACCAAATAATTTCATACCTTATAAGTATAATGAGAATTTAATTTATGTTTCTTCCTATTTGACAGACACAAATTCAAGCAAAAATAGGATCAAATTTGCAAGCTCAAATCTGGCTCAAAATGGAACCAAACTAATCCAAAATCAACCTAAAATGGCGCTCGGTGCACCATGGACCAGCCGCTCAGCCCACGTGTGGCGCACTGAAGCAAGGCATGGCTCATGGTGTGGTGCACAGATCATATGTTAGGATTTGATACCTCAAGATTCGATCCATACTGAGCCCACAACAAGATCCGCGATGACGAATGGAGTCCAACGAGCTCAAGATCACCTCAAACGAAGTTTGGATGAAGGAGATACGTCCGCTTGAAGTTGGCACGAAATTTGGAGCGATGGAAGACCGGCGGTGGCCGACGGCGGGCTGGCGGAGCGGCGGTGGTGCGGCCAAGTGTGGCAGCATGTGGCCCAGGTGCAGTAGGGTGCGGCCCAGCGTGCAGTGTGTGGCCCAGGCCCAGGCGCGCATGCGGGCCGCGGCCCAGGCCCACATGCATGCTTGTGCGGGTTCAGCCTGTGTATCCCGATCCATGGTGGATCGGGCGGTCCATGGCCCGGCACATGGACTACAAGACCATTTTTCCTCGATTTCTTGTGGTCCACCATGGATTGAATGGTGTTTCACGTTTGATTCTCGCAGTCTATGGGCTATTTCATTGATCGATGCACAATCAGGTGGTCTGGGACACTATCGATCGTGATCCAACGGTCCAGGATCTTTTCTGGGTGCTCTAAGGAGTCCTATTCCTACTGTTTTATGGTTTTAAGGCTATAAAAAGCCTGATCCGTGAACAGAGAGTGGTTGTGGTGCGTGCAGTTTCATTTGGCAGAGGACCTAGCGAGCAGAAGCGAGCGTCGAGAGGAGCAGAGGCTCTAGGGAGGTTGTCCACTAAGGAGGTTGTTGGACAGCGGTTCGCTTCAGAGATTCAGGGGATTCTCCTAGAGAGAGAGCTTTTGTGAGGAAAAACTTTCTGTGAGGGAGAGATTGGGTGTACGAGGGTCGAAGGTGTGATCTCTTCTTGCTAATTTTTTTTTCTCATAGTGAAGTTTGCATGCCCCATGGAGGCGAGCTCTTTTTGGCTAATCCACGTATTTGATTGTTTTCTGTTTTATTCTTCTTTCTTCCTGCTGTAATGCATGGTATCAAAAAGATCTTGGGAGGTGGTGTCCTGGCCAGATATCTACCAATAAATGGTATCAGAGCGAGATGGTACAAAGATGCATATTACAGTGGTAGTGAGTAGGACTGAAGATGGAGAAGACAGGATCAATCAAGATAAAGATCAACAAGTTTGATAGAAAGAGTAATTTCTCCTTGTGGCAGGCAAGGGTGAAGGACGTGCTTATCCAGCAAAGGTTGATTGATGCTCTCTTATGCGATGAGAAGCCAACCACTATGGAGGTGCAGGATTGGAGGTGGTTCCAGATGCAGATGCTGAGTACCATCCACATGTATCTAGCGGATGAGGTGATGATCCATGTGCTTAGCGAGACTTCCTTGACGGTGCTGTGGTCGAAGCTCGAGGAGTTGTATATGGCAAAATCTCTCACTAACACTCTCTTCCTCTGGAAGCAGTTCTACCAACTATAGATGACTGAGGGATAAAGCATACAGGAGCATCTCAGTTACTTTCAGAAGATCCTCACCAACCTCCTCAGCGTTGGCGAGAATGTTGAGGAGAAGATTAGGGTGCTGGTCTTGCTAGCATCACTTCCTCCTTCATATGAGTCCTTGTTGACTGTTCTTCTAATGGAGAAGAGCATCATCAAGATGGATGATGTCACCGTGG
>KE508212.1:55791-70395 GCA_000441515.1 Elaeis oleifera | reverse complement strand
TCCGGTTTAGACTTCCTTTGCAGGTCCCGGTGGCGATCGCGGCACCCTCGACTCCAGCATCTCCGACGCCGGCGGATTTTTGCAGCAACAGTTTTCTTGTTCTTCATACTCAGATGATGAGAAGAAAAAAGCTCAAAATCTCATATGCGGGTTAGACCCTTCCTCTAGTGGTAATTTGTGGCCACTGAGGAGTCGAGCTGGTTCAGACCGTGAGCTGGATCGAGGGAAAAGAGAGAAATAGTCACAGGATGGCCACACATGACCTTCAAGTCGAATTTTGGTACCTGATCCCTAAAGATCTCGCAAACCAAGTCATATAAAACCACCAAAGATAGAAAATTTCTCGTACCGGGGGTTCGCTAATGATGGACGCTTTGATATCTAAGTTAGTCTCCAATGAAAGCAGACAGACGAGGTCTGGACTTTTGAAAATACTTAGTAGTGGAGTTGAGTATGAAATAAGGTAGATTGGAGTAAGAGAATGGAGAGTAGAAGCCCAGAAGATATCATGTGGAAAGTGGAGTTCGGAGATGGAGTTAGAATTGCCCAAAGTTTTATAGAGGAGATGGATTGTAGTTCGTATGAAACTAGTCTAAGGGAGAAGGCACGCGAAGCAAGTGTTCACCTCTTTTACTTGGAGGGTCTTAGGGGATTCAATTTTATAGATGAAAGTGGATACCTGTCGTCTTCGAGAATATGTATTGCTGTTAGGGAGCAGAGGTCATCGGATGTGCTCCAGTTGTTAGAAAATAACGACTCATACGTTCTGAAGTTTGTTAAAATTATGAATCTCACTGAGTGGAGAAGAAAATGAGATAATAAGATGACTAGCTTCTAATCATTCAGCGGATGAAAGACTCTGCAACTTTTTTATTATGATCGTAGTAAAGGATCAGATGGCAGATACTGAGCAGGCAAAGGCCGCCTCACACTCTGTTTAGGTTGGAATCACCGCTAATGGCGATGAGTCCCAGCTGCAGTCACCGGTCCATCCATTCAGGTACGTAGATATAGCATACATTGCTGACATCTCGTTCCCATACTCCATGGGATGGGAATATGGGTCCAAAATCAAACTATTTTGAATCAGCCAAGATTTGAAACGACGCGGATGGGTTCAGTGTCATTATCGTAATTTACGTCGGAAAACAGGGTCTTTGAAGTCCCGAACTGATCTGGAAAACGTAGCCTTTATGAGAGGGCGAGATGGAGTTGCGTCGTGGGTGGCGCCCCCCTCAAATCTCAAGCTCATCGACCTCGCGGAGAGAGTGGGAGAGAGTTGGAGGAGGTTCTCAGCTCTTCCAAAGAGAAGCGCGGCTGTGCCCTTCCGTCCTCCCTCCCCCGGTGTTCCCACCCACATATGTCTCCATCTGTCTCTCCCCTTCTCCGTCCCTTTCCCGATTGTTCCTGATTCTCTTCTCCAACCGTCTTCGGATAGACAGGCGGATAGATCGATCCATCAAACCCTCTTGTAGTTCTATCCTGTGTCTGCGGAAAGGGAGCGAGGACCGCCGTTCCGGTGGTCTTACTGCCTGACCCACTGCTGCCTTCCTGTTTTGTTCTCGCCTCTTCGTCGCGGTTCCTTCCAGCTTCGATCCGAGCGGGAACGAACAATGCTGCTTCCTCTCCGCCCTTGTGCGTTCTGATTCCGCTGATTACGTTAGCGCAACGCTGGCTGTTTAAAGATCTGATCATTCACTTCTTTCGGTGGAGCCCTGGGAAGCCATTCGTGCGGAAGCGAAGCGAAAGTCGTCACTATTAAGGTGGTTCATGTAGAGATCTCATCACATTGTTCTTTCCCATTGCTTTTATTTAAACTTCTTTTTTTTTTTTTGCCTTTTGGGCTCGTCGGCGAGTAAGTGTCTTTTTTTTCCTTTCTTTGGCTTATTGTTTATTTATTTATTTATTTTCCGTTTGTGGGGGACTGGGGGCGCTGGGTAGGAAGGTAGGAGATGAATCGAAGCTTTAGGGCTCCGGAGGCTCCTCAACCTCAAGCGACGATGACGACGCGGGGAGGACCCTGGGCGCCGTCATGAAGGACAGGGACGAGGACCTCGCCCTCTTCCTTGAGATGCGCAAGCGCGAGAAGGAGCGGAACGACCTCCTCCTCCTCCACAACTCCGAAGAACTCGATTTCCCCATAGGTACCGTAGCTCCGCTCCCTGCTCCCCGCCTCTCCATTTTCTCCAGCAGTTCTCCCTGCGCATCCCTGAATCTTCGTCATATTTCTTGCTCACCGTCACGGTCTAGTCTTTTTTTTCTCCGCAGGGTCTAAACCTGGGAGCGCTCCCATCTTCAAGATCGTGCCATCGGTACCTGCACGCAAGGCTGGTGTGGATGACTTCCTCAACTCTGACAGCGACAAGAACGACTACGACTGGTATGTTGATAAAACCAGGCATTCATACCGATTATGTCTTTCTTGACATCAGTTGGATTGTTGCTTAATTTGGGTTTGAAGTAAACGATTCTTTGCTTAGAAAATGAAACTTCGACTTCTTTTCCTTTTCTTTCCTCATGTCTTTCTAAATAGACCACCAACTTTACCATTAGCACCTTGACTTGCATTGGTCTGGCCATGTTCCGGTGATGACGCTGATCTTGTTAATCTGGACATGGCTGGAAAACGAGGGTGCATATTACTGTTTTGCGTGCCTACTGATGCTGATTCCAAGTATCTTTTATGTACTTCATTTGTCATTGCTTGGTTAGTAGCACTAATTTCTTATGTCTTGTTCTCTGTCTGTCTGTATCTGATCTTAATATTGTGAAGATTTTAGAAATTAACCTGCTGAGTGCAGTTGAGCCGGAAATGTAGCCAATCTGGTAGTTATCTCTCCTTCTCTTTCTGCATGCACACTTGAGTTAATTTTTCACACTTCTCCATAGGCAAAATTACATTTACTGCTGGTTCTCCTTTAAATTGAGGTTTCTTATCCTATATAATTCTGTAACATACAATCAAACTAGTTGTATGATCATTATGTGAACTTCAATCTAGAGTCCATATACAATTACATCAAGGAACAGTGATTAACTTCTCATGCAAGTCAAAGAGAAAATCCAAATGCCTAACATTGAGTAAAATTATGGATGAACTTTTCCCTTTTCTTTTCTTTTTTTTTTAATGCTTTAACTATGATCAATGATAGTTAGTGGCTTCTAGAATTTATCATGTAAAAATATCTGTCATGAATGAAATTTCTGATGTGTATGTGATGTATGCTCAAGTCCATATCTCCAGTTCACTTTCCAAGTATAGCAGCTCTAGTAGTTGGCTGGTTTTCAATCTTACTGAAATTGGCACTGCATACTTTCCTATGATGGAACTTGAAGGTTTCCTCCTTTTTCAGGCTTCTTACGCCGCCAGGCACGCCACTTTTTCCATCTTTGGATAAGGAGTCCAATAGATCTCCAAGAGGCAATATTGGGACACCAAAATCTCGTCCTGCTGTGCTGAAATCGAGGTGAGCACCCTACTTAGTGTTAAATTTGCATTTATGCGATGCACTTATTTTCTGATTCCACCTTGATCTTCCTATGGGGCCCACATGGGAACATTAGGGATGCCTGACACATGGTCCACATAGGTATGTATATACCATTCTTCTTATTTAATGTGTGAAAGTATGTTGTCATGGATGGCGAGTACTTGTGATTGAACAGAGTGCAGTTTCCAATCACTCTCTCAAGGCCTACTTTACATTTAATTTGGTTAATTATTGTTATGACCAAGAGGATGCTGCTCTTCATGAGACAAAATGGGACAAAAAAAAGATTTCTGAAGCTGACCCCCAAAATGATAAATAGGATTTCTGTTCATATTTTTGTGGATTTGTCTAATATAGAGCTGTTCCTTGAGCAGTTACATAAGTTGCTTGAAGACTTCTATTATCAAAAAGTTATAGACATATAGGATTCAGAAGAGTTGAGGGGATTGCCATGAACGTGAAAAATGGAATTTATGTTTTTGAAAAGCACTGCCTTACTTTTCCAAGGTGACACATCAAGCATATTTTAGTTGCTTAACACTATTCGATTTGCTTGAAAATATAACATTTTTTGTGCTCTTTATACCTAAGATATGTTCCTAGTATGAAAATTGGCAAAATTAGGTCAATCCATGTACGAAGTCAATGTGCATATGGGAGATTTCATTGACCTACATTGGCAGATTTAGCATGGCAGATTTAGCCCCAGCTTGCAATCTTTTGGACTTGCTACACTCTCCAGCTACTTGAAGGATTTTTGGAGGTTCAAGTTGCTGCTGAATCAATAGCTGGTTCTTCATAGATGATAGATATTTCCTGTTAATCTGTGTGATTCTCAGTTTCCTACTTATCTCCCATTTGCTGTCGCTCAGATATAATTTAGCAACTTTCTAGAATGCAATTTCGTGCCCCGTGATTTCTTATTCATTTGTTTATTCTAGGCTTGTAATTTTCGAAGTAATCAATTATATCTTGTTTATACTTTGTTTTGACTTATTGTCATGTCTTTTAAATTGGCTCTCATTTTGTTGTGCTCTTTAATAATGTGGAATATGCTACAAGTACTACCACATCTGTACTGCCATTTGTATGAAATTAAACCTGTCTGAGTGTATTTTGCCCATCTGTCAGCTAGCTAATCCCTGCATCTGATGCTAACAATGTATGTATATGTAAAGCATTAATTCATCATCAAGATGTTACTTTATTTTCTGGTTCACTTTGATAGTATAATCTAGTTTATGGGGCATACATAAGTTTCCTATCATAGTAATATACGGGTCATGCTCCTATTGTAGTACTTTTATTCTGCCTATCATGTGAGCCCGGTTATGATTATTGATTGGTTCATGGCAATGAAGAAAATTATGTCAAGTCGTCATTTTTCTTGACAAAAAGTCATCTTACTTCATTTCTTCGAGTTAATTTGCACATCTGCATGCTGTGTTCTCAGCTAGCCAATCCCTCAGAGGCTTCTTCAAAGAGTAGCTTGCCATCAAGACAGGCAGCACCATCCACTCGCTTGAATTCATCTGCTTTGGAAGCAAGGCGGCCATCATCATCTGGAGGTCCTATTCGTATGTCTTCAAGACCTGCAACCCCAGCTGGTCGCCCTACATTAACTGCCACTTCTAAATCTTCCAGACCTTCCACTCCCACTTCCCGGGCCACATTATCTTCAAAGTCGGTGGGCCCCCACCAAGATCATCAACACCTGCTAGATCTTCTACGCCCACATCCAGGCCTTCTTCTCTTGTCCCTAGCAGGCCTGGATCAAGGTCAGCCACTCCAACTAGACGGCCTTCTACACCATCTAGTCTGCCAGCCAGTTCTGCTCCACGAGGTCGATCTTCTTCAGTCACAAAGTCAGGCCCCATGACATCAAAAAGTTCAGCACCATCACGTGGCATCTCTCCAACTGTAAAATGCAGACCATGGAAACCTTCAGACATGCCTGGCTTTTCCCTTGATGCACCACCAAATTTGAGGACATCATTGCCTGATAGGCCCTCTTCAGCTTCTCGGGGTAGACCTGGAGCACCCTGCTCAAGATCATCTACAATTGAGGCTGGACCTAGTGTTAGACCAAGACAGCAGTCTTGCTCTCCATCCAGAGGCAGGGCTCCAAATGGTATTGTCCATAAGGGGGGCTCTGTTCCGGCAGTAAGCAGATCACATTTAAATGGTGGTGACAGCTTAAACCCTGTTCTAATTGGAAATAAGATGGTTGAACGGGTAGTAAACATGAGAAGACTTGCGCCCCAAAGCAAGATGACCAACGATCACTTAATAACCCTCCTGGAAAGCCAACACTGTCACCAGATAGCACTGGCTTTGGAAGAACACTATCAAAAAAATCACTAGATATGGCTCTGAGGCATATGGTATTATGTTATCCTCTTTTTATTATTTTAGCTGGTTATTTGCCGGATATTTGTTATTCTGAGTTTGTTGCCCATTTGTCACTCCCATCTTTAGTGGTTAAACTTGTGGTATGACATTTTTATATGTGAACTTCTGTTCATGCAGGATATAAGGCGGAGCATTCCGAACAGTTTACGGCCATTAATGACCAAGGTTCCAGCATCCTCTATGTATAGCATGAGGTCTGGACCTGCGAGAAGCAGACCAGTTAGTGTTTCCGACTCTCCTCTTGCCACAAGCAGCAATGCTAGTTCTGAACAAAGTGTCAATAACAATATGATCTGTTTAGATGGAAGTGAACTTGAAGATGATCTCAGCAGCGAGAAAGGGCTTTCCAGATGATCAAATAGAAGAATTAAGCCTCTTGCTGTTGATGAGTATTTGCAATCTAGCAAGTTTCGCGCCTTTTCCCATTTCTCTGTCTGACTGGCAGCATATGCAGCTGAGAGAAAGGTCACCTTTTTAGGATCACCAGATTGAGCTTCTGTTTGTTTTGTACCAGTTTGGCTGTCTGCTTTCATCTTGTTGGCCTTTTCCAAATGATATCAAGGCCTTATCATGTATGTGGAGAATTGTTCAATAGTTTAATATTCGCTTCTTCATACTGCCTTGTCTATGCCACGTGTAATTTAATTTTCAAATATTAGCCAGTCAGAAGGGCTTTCTATTCCAGTGCACCTGATCTGTGCTTTTTTGAAGAAAACTGGGTGACGCTAGTAACTGATTAGTGGGTCTTCTTTCATGAAAATCTTCTTCTTCTTCTTCTTCTTTCCGTTGTATTTGTCTGTTTTGTTGGTCGGCCACCGCCAAGGTTATATTCAATTTGTTTTATGCTTTTGCTGTCCTTTTCACCATCAAGTTCATACTGATTAATACTATGGCAGCTATCTCTGCCTTGACTGTTGTTACCCGGTCCGTTGAGTGGTCAACAGTCTATAGATTGCGTTTAATGTGTTGGTCGGGAAATTGGATTACCTTATAAAGTATCGTCTAGTGCTGTTTGATCTAGAAGTTTTTTAGCTAGTGTGCCAATGTAAGTGGTCAAATCCTTGAATTTTAGGGCATGTTATTTTTGGTCCCAGATATATTGTTCTTCCAGGATAAGATATGGATCTTTTGCTGGACTTAATCGTTAAAATGCTTTTGTTACCAGAAAAAAAAAAGGAAAAATCATTAGCATGCTTCTGTTGCTTCTGGTATGGGGCCCTGCGTACATTTGCTGTTTTGTGAGTTCTTCCAGGTGGTATGGTTCTCTATTTTGGGGAGGTGGGGGTAGAGCATGGTGCTAAGTTTGGTTTCCTAGCTGGAACAAAATATCTAAGATCGTTGATAAGCCACCTACGCTTGAGCAGTATGGCTACAAACTTAGCTTGATGGAAAAAAAAACTTGAGGCATCAACTAAAGTAGTTCCAAAGGTATGAGAGGAACTTGGGGCTGCCAACCATCCCATTTTTCTCATCCCTATCTTGTTGGACAGATTTAGAATGATGACAAACTTAAAATGACCAAGTATTATACCTCCAAATTCACAACAACTTATAGATATATTGACAAGGTAACATGGAAAGTAGTTTCTTTATATGTCTACTGGGTCATCCTTAGGAGCCCTTATTTTTAGGATTGAGATGCTTTTTTATCAATTGTAATGAAAGCATCGGCTCATGAAAGATGGAACATCGGAACGACATCCAACAATTGAGGTAGGATTGCTTTGTAATCCTTGATTCATCCTAGCCTAACAATTGTGCATGTTGAATGGCATGGAGAATAGATTAAAAAGTACTATTGTGGTGACTATAACTAAATGAAAAATGATGCTAGAGATAATTATTTTATAATCAGATCTAGATTGAATGATAGAAGTTTCACATTCATAATCCAAATTATTGGATGTGATCTACTATCTTTAAATTACTTATATATATAAAAAAAATTTGTGGACTTTTAGTCTTTGTATTAAATAATCAAAAAAAATAGATAGTTCACATTGTTTGAAACAATGTACCTTGTTTTGAGCATGTAGGGTAAGGATTTCAAAATCAAAAGATCTTTTTGTGCGCAAGCAGTTTAGAAATAATAGATTATATTCAATAACTCGAATTACTTATATGGGACCTCCATTGTCTAATTTAATTCATTAGGTTTTGACTAAAGATCCACTTGAATGTAACCAAGTCAAGCTCTCTTTATATATATTTTCAAGAAGTTGATAATTCAAAACCAGTGATGGGCAATCCAAAGTCAAGATCGAAACTGTTGAATCTGGTCTACATTACAAAAATACTTAACATCTGAAAATCATTTATTTGGATGATCTCTAACTGAATCATCAAATAAGTGTCAAGGAAGATGATTTTAATAGCAGTATATTTGGGTTGTTATTATCAAACCATCAATCTGATGAATTTAGATCAGCCTATCTGTTAAAATATGTAAATTATGATTGGTAAAGTGAATTTTCAATTTATATGCTAATCATGTATGTTACCATACTAGTACAATTGATGCTCTTCATTTTTGTATCAATTAGATGCATAGGTTAGAGTTCCCTAAAATATATGAATTTTAATTTGGGATATTTTATAATATAGATTATGTTTAGTGATTTGGATCTTTAATTGGATGGCTTTTCATTGATTCTAAAATTGTTAACTCCTAAAATGAATTATCATAAAGTGTGTTTTCTAACTCTTGCTCTATATATAAAGAAGAAAGAGTTGGACCACATACTTGAAAAGAGAGTTAATAATTCAAAATGAATGACAGACAATATAAATTTAAGATCTAAATCATCAAACTTGGTAGATACAATAACAAATACCTCAAAGCAAAAAAGAAATCATGTCTTTTGGTGATATATAACTTAATCAACAATTTAATATCAAATAAATGATGTTAATAATATAACACTACATTTTACAATGATCAAACCATTCAAACGAGTGAATTTAAATCTACCCATGTTTAAAATGGATAGACGACAATTTTTAAAGTGAATTTTTGATTTATATACCTTATCATGTATTTTGTGATATTAATGTATTAATATGATTTACTTTTATAGCAACTTGATGCATTTGCTAGAAACTACCTAAAGATATGAATTTTGATTTCTAGGTATTTTTAATGCAAGTTTTGTTCAATAGTTTGGATCTTTAATTTAAATGAGTAATTATTAATTTTGAATTGTTAACTCCTTATTAAAGAAGTTAATATGAAGTGTATGGTCTAACTATATATATAGAGAATTGGACTACACATTATTTTGTACTAATTTTTATAGTGAGGATCTAGTCATTTTTAGGGCTAGCCACAGGCCGATCATGGCCATAGTCATAGGGACTATAAGAGTGAGAGTGGAAGGTCGATTTTTGAGTAATTGAAAAATTTATTTCAAGTAAATACATATTTCAATTCTACGTTGATTGATACGGCATACTTTTATACTCATTGAAATATTTTTATCAAAAATCATGCAATTTAAAAATTATTTTTTTATATAAATATTTAAATAAGTTAGAGGTTCTTTGTAAAGCTCATTATATCTTTTTTTTTTTTTTTCAGATACTGCAGAATAGATAGGGCTTGAGTTTGAGCAGTGAGGAAGTAAATGATTTAAATTAATAATAACTATCCAAATCAAAGATTCAAATCATTGAACATGATTTATGCTACAAAAATATCTAAAAACTATAAAATTTACATAGTTTAGTTATTTACACCCTTTGCATGAAATTAGTCCAAAAAAATATGGTATTAATTGTACTCATATGCTAAAATACACGATTGGACAATAATAATTGTTTAGTGTAATAAAATACAGGATAACATCATGTACTGCAACTTAGATCATGATCTACATATCTTAAAATATAGATAGATTTAAATTTACTAAATTTTAACAATTAGATCATAGAAAAATATAGTACCACACTATTATAAGGCCATTCATTTGAACACCTATTTGATGACTAGATTAAAGATCACTAAAATTCATATAGGTATATTGAATAGTGTAGATCATGTTCAACTATTTTCATATTTTGAATTTAGAAAGTTCTTCATAGATTTTGAATAGATAATTGCCTTTTCAAGTAGTTAATGTAAAATTTATTGTCCACTTTTTTTTCATAAACTCAAAGGGGGAATGGATGGAACCAATTTCTTTCATGAGTAGTTGAAATAGTTTACATTCCTGATAAACATTTAAATTTAGTTACTAGAGATACAAAATTTTATTTAATTATTCCTTATTTAGTAAGAATTTGATGCTTTCTAGTCTATTTTACAGGTAATTATAAGATTAGATGCATACAATCAAATTGGACTCAATTTAGTTCAGATTTGAGTGAATCAAGCAACCAACTCAAGGGTTGACCAAGCAAGACAATAATCCGATGGCTAAGATGCAATGCTCCACTCGATGGTTGAGATTTATGATGTCAATTCATATAAACTTTAGAGTCACCAAGATCTAAGGGATAGGAAGCAAATTATCAATATCCAAAGGTCATCACTGAAGGTGCCACATCATGAGAAGCTACACCCAACGAACATGCATCCCCTCATTTTATTCCGCATGCCCTCTCTTAGTTTTTGGCGTGCCATATCCCAAACTCCATGCACCTTTAGTTCTTTCTTTCTTTCACACAAATTCAATGCCCTCTGTCTTTCTTTCTTCCGCCTAATCTCTAACAACCTAACTTCCTTTCATATCTCAAATACCTCATGCCTCCCATCATTTTAGCATCCTTCTTTTTAGCGCTCTCTCTCATTAACAAACTCGTCATGCCCCAACTAATTCACACCCATCCTTTCTCTCATTTTTAGCGCATCATCTCTTTCCTTCTTTACACCAAATCCCATGCTTTTCTTCTCTTATTTTTAGCACCCCCAACTCATCTTCTTTCACGCCAATTCCAAGCGCCCCCCTTCTTCTTTCCTACATGCCATAACAAACTCATGAAACCAATTTCCTTCAATGCCCCAACTTTCTCCTTTTAGTTTAGTGCACACCCATCTCCCCTCTTAATATAGTGCACCTTTTCTTCTTTCTTCATAAAACCAACTAGCGCCTCTTACTCATTCACGCCATATCTCCATCACGCCTTCTTTCTTCCTTTTATACCTTAACACCTCTTCCTTTCTCTCCACTGCTCTTTAATTCTCTCAATAAATCTTAACCATCCATCATCAAAGAGCCTCACATGTCCACTTAAAAGAAATCTTAGCCACCCTTATTTTCATCTCTAATTCTTAGTCCCATATTGCTTACTCAATTAAATCCTCATGCTACCTATACCTATAAATAAAATCCAATGCCTTAACAAAAAATATCTCTTTCTTCACACCCCTGAGACTTTTTAGCCATCTTATTTCCACTTTCTTCTATCCTTCCAACACACGAGAAGGAGAATCAGCTAAAGAAAAGAAGAAATCTATAAGGTTCTTGTGAGATGGGATCATAGTTTAAATGCTTTTTATCAGTATTTTAATTTCTATTTTGAATCTAACTCTAAGTCTTATTAATGACTTAGGAGTTAGGAGTATATTGTAGTAACAGAGTTGAAATTCTAGCAATAAATTCTATTTTAATATTTCATAAATTATCACTTATGCAAGTTAATTTTTATAATATTTAATTTCAGCACATAGTAGAGTTTGATTTTCTTGCTCTTTTTTTTTTATTTAATTTTTGCATCTCTTCTATTTTTTGTAACATTAAATTTTAGAAAATAGCATAAGATTTTCTTCATATTTTTAATCAATTTCATAGCTTTTAATCGTATCATGTCTTGCTAAGTAATTTCTCTGGGGTTTGCGATGAAGCTAGACCATGGTTAGAAATCGATTTTCTTTGAATTTTTTTCATACTTTTGATATATAGTATCCTCCTTTCCTTCCCTCTTGTCAAGAGACCTGATGAACTATAGTTGGGTTAGAGCCCCTTCATAGTTTATGTTTGATTCGGTGTAAGAAGTGGTAACAGGTAGAAGGTTCACAATTTCTACAAATTCTCTTCTCCTTTCTCTTATGAAAAATTTGATGAGTTATAGTTGGGTTAGAGCCCCTTCATAGCCCATACTTGGATAACATAAGAGAAAAATAAAGGAAAATCAAAGTCCTCAACCTTTCTTATTGTAAGATCTTGATAGGTTATAGTTGGGTTAAAGTCCTTTCATGGTCTATGCTTGGATCAACACAAGAAAGAAGAGTCTCTTATCTAGGGTAAAGTGAAATACTTGATGGATCATAGTTGAGTTAAGTCTCTTCATGGTCCATACTTGTTTACATTTTGTACTCTAATAAGAAGACCTAAAGAACATCTCATGAGAAATAATAAGAACGGCTATCTAAATCATTGGTCTAGTGGATTCAAAAATCCTAGATCCATTGCTTCAACAGTAGTTACATGCAAACTCTCCCTCTCTTTTTTAAAGCTCATCTGGACAAGAGTTTGAATACACTTCAAACATCCAATTTTTTGTAGGATCAATCCGTACTCACCAGACGTGCTACCTTACACACCGTGTGCTTGTGGTTACAATTTAAAACATATCAATTTCCTACAGTAAAAGCTCTTCACGATAATTTATGATTGTTAATGACTACAGTTTTAAATGGAATTGTAGTGGCAAAATCTAAGTTAGAGAATAAAAAACTTTCTATATCTATCAGAGGTCATGGAAGCTCCCTCAATATACTAAAAGTGAGCTTTTTGAAGAATTATATTGCAATGAACTAGAACAAGCAAACTCAACTAAACTTTCACAAAGTGTTAATCTTAAACTAATGGTGGTCGATTACATGAATCCTTTTTCTCTAGTGCACTTTATTTAGGACTATATTTTCTAAAAGATATAATGACATTAACTTCTTCTTTACTACTTTATCTCATATGATTTTTAGTCTATCTCTATCCTTCTTCTTTATGTATGTGCCTGTTGGGTTTAGCACCTCGAATTCGACCCACAGCAGTGAAGCCCACAGTAGTAAGGCCCAAGACAGAGAAGTCCACAGTATGTAGGCTCGAAGATGCGGCCCACAAGCATGCACGGCCTACAGTGCATGGTCTAGCCGGATGCGCGGTCCATGCATGAGCGAGGCATGGTCCAGGCGTGCGTCTCATGCAGTCCATCACATTTCATATGGATCGCATGATCCAGGAGGGAGAGATGCGGTCCACAAGGGTGCTTCACACAGTTTATGTGCCGTCCATCACATGGAATGCACGATCGAGCGACTGCGGGAGCTTATGAGTGTGATCAAATAGTTTGGATGGGTTCTAGAGTTCTAACAAAACTCTTTGTACATTTTGGATGCGATTTGGACTCCAATTTAAGACTTTTAGAGGGTAGACGGTTGTGGAGTTTTGGTAGAGCGGCTGGTAGCATCTTGTAGTAGTTGGTAGCGGCAGAGAGTCTCTTTAGAGGTTATTTTGAGAGTTTTATGAGGGTTTTATGCTTCTTATTGAGAGAGAGATATTAATGTATGAGAGTTGAGATGATGTGATCTTCTTTTATATTTATTTTTCTCTCATAGTAAAGCTTGCATGCCCTATAAAGGTAAGTCTTGGGCTGATCCATGTTATTTGATTGTATCTTTTATGTATCTCTTTTTTCCTTCCTCTTATGGTATTTACATCATCATCAGTATTTACGATCTTGAGTGGGGATCTGTATTCTGCACTTATGAGGGATCCTCTTAATAAATGGTATCAGATCCTGTGGTTGTCCAGTTTGTGGAGGTGTTAATCGAGATTGAAGAAGATGGAGAAGACAGGCTCAATCAAGATAGAGATCAACCGATATGATGGGAAGAGCAATTTCTCGCTATGGTAAGTGAGGGTGAAGGATGTGCTCATTCAATAAGGATTGATCGATGCTCTCTTGTGCGAGGAAAAGTCGACAATCATAGAGGAGAAGGATTGAAAGTGGCTCTAGATGTAGATGGTGAGTACGATCTGCTTGTACTTGATAGATGATATGGTGATCCATGTACTTAACGAGATTTTTTCGATAGCGATGTGGATGAAGTTCAAGAAGATGTACATGGTGAAGTCACTCACCAATGCTCTCTTCCTCTAGAAATAGTTCTATCAGCTATGGATGAGCAAGGGGCAAAGTGTGTAGGAGTATCTCAGTAACTTTTAGAAGATCTTTACTAATCTCCTCAGCATTGGTGAGAAGGTTGAGGAGAAGACTAGGGCGTTGGTCTTGCTTTCATCACTTCCTCCTTCATTTAAGTCTTTCATGACTGCTCTTCTTATGGTCACTTTTGCACTTCTCCAGAGCAAGATTTTCAAGCAAAAGAATCAAGCTTCGAGTTCAGACGGTGACTCAACTTTTGTGATGACTGGAGGTGGTGGTGGCAAAGGATGAAGCTGTGGGAATTTCAGTGTAGGGTAAAAGGTAATTTAAACTTTTCAAAATTATAATTTACAGCAGAAATTATTAATTAATATATATTAATCCTACATAAGGATCTAAATATGATATATGTAGCATGTATTTAAATTAAATTTAAATTCTATAGTAAGTATTTTACTGTTATGTGTTCAGAACACATTACCTTTGTGCAAGTAGTCAATCGCCGCAGTCTGATCACCGTCGGAAAGATCTGATCGTTCGCAATGCAGCCACACAATACGTCTGATCTCTGCAAATCATTCACACGAACGCCTCCCGG